>WSXT02134257.1:0-10628 GCA_011762715.2 Neuroterus valhalla
TCAAAAATCTTTCAATATCTTTGAAACCTTGAACATTTTTGGAATCTTCTGAAATCTTGAAAATCTCTGTGAAATTTTGGAATCTTCACGAAATCTTACTGTATTTCTTTGAAATGTTTGAAAGCTTCCTGAAATGATTGCAATTTCTGTAAATCTTTTGAAATCTTTGTGGAATGATTAACAATATTTCGAAATTCTCAAAAATCTTTCAATATCTTTGAAACCTTGAACATTTTTGGAATCTTCTGAAATCTTGAAAATCTCTGTGAAATTTTGGAATCTTCACGAAATCTTACTGTATTTCTTTGAAATGTCTGAAAGCTTTCTGAAATCATTGCAATTTCTGTAAATCTTTTGAAATCTTTGTGGAATGATTAACAATATTTCGAAATTTTCAAAAATCTCTTTGATGCCTTTGAAACCTCGAACATTCTTGGAATCTTCTGAAATCTTGAAAATCTCTGTGAAATTTTGTAATCTTTACGAAATCTTGCTGTATTGTTTCGAAATGTTCGAAATGTTTCGAAGTTTCTGAGTTCTTGGAAATCTTCCTGAAAACTTTGTGAAATTCTGGAATCTCTAAAATCTTGGAAATTATTTGAATCTCTTGATTCTCTATGAAATCTTCTAAATTATGTCCAAGATTCATTTACCAATCTCGCAAATTAGATAAGGATAATAATGACGATAGAAATAAGATTTCATAGATCATAATATTTCTTAAAATCTATAATAATTGATAAAGATGTTCATGTTCTGAACAAAGCGTATTCTCTATATTTTGAAATCTTCAAAAATCTTTCAACCCTGTCAATCTTTTGAAATCCTTTAAACTCAAACTTAAATTATTATAATCTTCCTGAAATCATTGCAGTTTTAATTGACCTTTCCGAATCTTTGTGAAATAATGACCAATATTCTTATATTTTCGGAAATCTTCTGATATCTTCAAAATCTTTGTAATCTTTTGAAATCTTCGGAATCTTTGTGAAATTTTATAATGTTTGAAATCTTGGAATTCTTTTGGAATTTTTGTCAAATCATCTACAGTCTTTTGTATGGTTCTTTGGTTTCTGTTTCTTTGATCTCTTGAATGGTCTTTTTCCATCTTAGAGACCATACTGCAGGAGACTAGGCCCTCCTCAGTTTACAATAAAAATCGATCACGACTCCTTTGTAGGACCGAAAGAGTTACTCTAACCCCAAAAAGGTTTTGGCCTAATGGTACAATAAATAATTAATAATAATAATAATAATTTCCAGAGCCGGTGGATGAAATTGTTCCATCAAGGCTGGACATCCGAGTCGGCAAAATCACCAGTGTCGAGAAGCACCCCGAAGCAGATTCGTTGTACGTAGAGAAAATCAACGTGGGAGATGCAACAGGCGATAGAACAATTGTTAGTGGTCTTGTGAATTTCGTACCAATCGAGGAAATGAAAGACCGAATGGTTGTCATTTTGGCGAATTTGAAACCAGCGAAACTTCGTGGGATTGAATCTCACGGAATGGTTCTCTGCGCCTCTGTGTAAGAAAATCAAGAATATATGTGATACAATTTTCAAATCTTTGTATATGAATACTAACAAACTTTTTTTCTAATCAGAGATGAACCGACAAAAGCTGTAGAACCCTTGAGACCGCCACCAGGAAGTCTTCCTGGGGAAAAAGTAGTCATCGAAGGATACGAGTCTGGAAATCCTGATGAAGTTCTCAACCCCAAGAAAAAAGTCTGGGAAAAATTGCAGGCTGATCTTGTTGTGAATGGAAGTGGGGAAGCAAGTTGGAATGGAAATCTCCTCTTAACAACGTCATCTTCAGGGAAAATAACGACTGACAGTTTAAAAAACGTTCCTATCAAATGATTTGCAATTCTGCATTTTTCTAGAGTTTTAACTTTCGAGGATTCTTTTTATTTATACATACTTTTCTAGACCTCTTTGCATTTTTCACTCGTCTATTGTATTTAGAAAAAATTTTCGAGGAATAAGAAATAAAAATAGTTTTATTTATTTCCGAGTTTGTATTATTGCGTAAAGGTAACAACCATTTAACAACCAAGTGATAAGTAAGCACCAATCTAGGAACAAAAATAAAACCGGGATATAGCTGGAAACAAAAATAAAACCGGGAATCACATCCAATGTTTTCGACAATGTAATAATGTTTTATTAATCGTGATAATATGACAAATCAATTAGATCATTGTAATAATTATGAAGAAAGGTGTTCCGAAACTATAACATCAAGAATTGTATAACAATAATTAAGCTCTAAACAAATTGTGTTCTCTAAGAGATATAATAATAAATTATTATGACTTTCTAGTTTGTTGCGCAGACATTTTCAATTTGAATCCTTTTATAACTTTTCTAATGTTTTCAAAAACATCGATTTTTTTAATGAACCGTATGCTATCTTTCTCAAATTAGAAGATACAGATGAGTGATATTATTTTTGTAAATGATTTAATATCTTTGTGTATTTCTTGGGATTGTTTAGAATCATTGCGTAATCTTGGAATTTTTTAAATTTTATTACAATGAAATTTCCAAAACATCTAAAGAATTTCCATATTTCATTTTCCAACTGCGATATTATCTAAAGAATAACATTTTTCAATTGCACAATTTTGTACCTACATGACAACGAAAATTAATATATTCTTTAAAAAATCTTTGAAATCTTCTGAAATCCTATAAACCCTTCGGAATTTCTCGGAACTTTGGGAATCTTTGAAATCTTTGTGAAATTTGGTCATTTATGCAAAATCTCTTGAAATCTTACTGTATTTCTATGACATGTTCCAAATATTTCAAAATCTTTACGATCTGGAAAATCTTTCTGAAGTCTTTGAGGAGAATTTCGGAATCTCTCAGATCTTGGAATTTTTATCAAATCTTTGTGAAATGATTTACTTAATTCTGAAATCGTCAGAAGTATTTTGTAATGTTTAAAACCTTGGAAACCTCTTGAAATCCTTTGAACCTTTTGAGATTTTTGAAAAGTTTTGGCTTACAATTTTTTCAAATGTTAGAAATCTACTTGAAATCAAAGAAATCTTTGTAAATCTCCTTTGTAAATCTTTCGAAATCTTTGAAAAATGATTAACAATATTTTGAAACCTTAGAAATTTTGCAATTTTTTTGATTATAGAATTCGTTTGAAGTTCTTGTCAAATGATTCACAATATTCCGAAATCCTTGAAACTTCATGAAATCTTCGAAAACTTTTTGAAATTCTGGAAACTTTTAAAATCATCTTGTATTTCTTTGAAATGCTCAGCTGTTTGGGAATCTTGGAGATCTTCAAAATCTTTCTGAAACGTTAGAATATTTACAATCTCATCATTCTCCTGAAATCATTATGAAACCATTTACAATATTTTTAAATCTTCAAGAATCTTTGAAACCTTGAAAATCTTTGGAAACCTTAAAACCTTTTAGATTTTTTCTGAAATCATTGAATTTTTATAAATCTTTCGAGATTAAATCTTCTGAAACATGTTAAACTATATACCTTATGGAATCCTTGAAATCGTTGTGAAATTCAGAATACTTGAAATTTTTTTGAAATCCTTATCAACTGATACATAATCTTTGGAAATATTTTTAACTTTTTGGACCCTTCAAGAACTTCGTGAATTTTGGGATTTTTCAAAATTCTTCAAGATCTTGGAAATATTCCCGAAATCTTTGTGAACTTTCGGAATCATTCTAAAATCTTGAAAACTTTCTGAAATCCTAAAAATCTCCCGAATTATTCCCAAGATTTATTTAACATTATTTGAATTCGATATTTGTAATAATTAGAATGAAAAAAAGAATTCATGAGTTATAAAATTTCAAAAATTGTAAAGTGATCGAGAACAATGTTTAAGCTCTAAAATCTCTTAATCTTTTAAGATGAAATCTTTGTGAAATGATTTATGATTTTTTTAAATCTTCAGAACTCTTTTGAAATCTTTGAAACATTTTTAAATCTTCAAAAACTTGTGTCAAATTTTGAAATATTTGCGAAGTCTTTTTGTATTTCTCTTACATGTTATATAATCTATTAGACTTTGGAAATCTTCCCGAAATTCTTGTGAAATTTTGGAAATCTTTGCGAAATCCTTGTGAAATTTCGGAATCTTTAAAACCTTCTTTCGAAATCTTTGTGAGATTTATTATAACCTTCTGCAATCTTCGATACTTTTGATAGTCTTCGAGATCCTTGCATAATTTCATATCCAGAAATTATAAAATTTCGAAAATAATGTTTAAGCTGGAAACAAATTATATTCACTTTGTTTTGAGTCTCCAGAAATCTTATAAAATCTTTCAAACCTTAAATATCTTTTAAAATCCTTTGAACCTTTTAGAATTTCTGAAAATCTTTGATTTACATTCTTTTCAAATTTTTAAAAATCTTTTTAAAATCCTCGGAATTTTTCGTAAATCCCCAAAATCTTTGTAAAATTATTAACGATATTTTGAAATCTTCGAAAATCTTTCGCACCTTCGAAATCTCTTGAAATACTTTCAATCTTTTGAAATCTTTGTGAAACTTTGGAATACTTGAAATCTTGAAATTTTTTCAATATTTTTGTGAACAGATTTACAATTTTTTTAAATCCCCCAACCATTTTGTGACATTTCTGAATCCTCACGAAGTCTTTTTAAATCTTCCTGTATTTCTTTGAAATGTTTCTAATGTTTTGAAATATTGAAGATCTTGAAAATTTTTCTCGAATCTCTGTGAAATTTCAGGATCTTTGAAGTCTTGGAATTCTTCGTCATCTTTGTGAAATGACTTGAAATTTTCGAAACCTTTTGTAACTTTCGAAATCTTTGTGAAATTGTAAAATCTATCTAAAATCCTTAAAATCTCTCTCGAATGTTGAAAACCTTATAAATTATGTGCAACATTTATTCAAGAATCTTGTAAATTAGATAATAGTTATAATTGCGATAAAAAAGAAGGGTTCAGAAGTTATGAAATTTCAAAAATCGTATAATAATCAAGAACTGTTCAAGCTCTGAACAAATTCTCTATATTTTTAAATCTTAAGAGATCTTTTGAAATCTTCGAACCCTTGAAAATCTTTGATTAGCATCTTTTCAAATCCTTTGAAATCTTCCTGTACATATTTGAAACGTTTAAAATGTTTCTGAAATTATTAAGGTTCTCGTTAATCTTTAAAAAGCTTTGTGATATTATCTCAAATATTTTGTAATCTTTGGAATATTTGAAACCTTTTAAAATCTTTGGGAATTTTGTAATCTTTGGGAATTTTGTAATCTTTGCGAAATCTTCCTGTATTCCACTGAAATGTTCCAAATGTTTTGGAATCACAGAAATCCTGTAATCATCCGAAATAATTTTGAAGTTTTTGAATCTTTCTAGAATCTTTCAAACTGTTTGGAATATTTTTAAACTTTGTGAAATTTTTAAATCTTTGGAATCCTTCTAAAATATTGAAAATTTGTAAACTATTTCCCAGATTTACTCAACAATCTTTGAAAGTTAGTAATCGTAATGATCATGAAAAAAAAAAATATTGTTTAGGAATCTTTTTAAATCTTTGAAAAGTTAAAAATATTTTCAAATCCTCCAAGACTCTTGGAATCTTTGAAATTTTTTGAGAATTTCAGAATACTTGAAATTTTGTAATTCTCTTACAATCTCTTGAATCTTTGAAAACTTTGGGAATCTTCATAATCTTTGTAAAATATTTTTAAATCTTCCTGTATTTTTTCTGGAATTTTTCAAATGTTCTCAAGTCTTTGAGATCTTGAGAATCTTTCTCAAATCCTTGTGAAATTATAGAATCTCTAAAATCGTAGAATTTTCCTGAAATTTCTGTGAAATGATTAACGATCTATTAAAATGTTTTAAACCTTCAATGATCTTCGGAATCCTTATGAAATTTCGGAATCTTTGAAACATTTTTGAAACTATTCGAAATATTTGAAAACTTTGTGAAATTTTGAAATCCTTATAATTGTAAAAGTGCTCCGGAATCGCAACATATAAAAAATTGTTCAACAATCACAAACATTGCTCAAGCTCTTAAGAAATGGTATTCTCTATAGTTTGACATCTTTTGAAATCCTTGAAAATCACTTGGAATCCTTTCAACCTTTTGGAATATCTAAAAACATTTGAATTACAATCTTTTCAAATCCTTTGAAATTTTCCTGTATCTCTTCGAAAAATTCTTCAGTAAATGATCTACAATACTTTGGAATCTTTGAAACCTTGGAAATCTTTCAAAATCATATGATTATTGAGAATCTTTGAAATCTTTGTGAAATTTTGGAATTCTCTTGAAATATTTGACAAATGTTTTACAATCTTTTGGAATCCTCGAAACCTTTTCTAATCTCGGCATTTTTGTGAAATTTCGGAATCTTCTTACAATCTTTGAAAATCTTAGAAATATTTTTGAACTTTGTGAAATCTAAAAATTCTCGGAATCTTCCTAAGATTTTCAAAATTTTTCTAAATGATTTTTACGATTTATTTACCAATCTTTGAAATCTTTGTGCAATTATAAAAAATGTTTTGAAATCTTTGTCAATTTCTTTAAAATGCCTAAACCAAAGAAATTAAGAACCATATCCAAAAATTATTTACACTATACTGTTTTGTAACTTTCAGATACCATGAATTACAAAGATATTTTCTTCGTTTAATATTTAATTAGATATCGCAATGCATCAAATTAAACATAGAAAATGGGAGAAGGGGGCTGTAAACAAACAATTAATCATTTCCTTAAAAAAAAGGAGGTAAAAAAGAGACACAGGTTTAGTCATTTTTAACTTATGTCTTTTTATTTATCATTAAAAGAAGTAAAAGCTCTGCTTCTAGTCCTAAACAGTTTTTTGGCAAACATCTGAACGCGCGATTTTTCCTAAAGATTAATACAAGTCTACATAAACTTGGAATTGCTATAAATAATACAATTTAGACTATCCGCAAAAAGCCCTAGAGAAACGGTCTATACATTTTACTCTAGTTCCCCAAATTTTGCCTTGTAATGGATCAATTATAATATTAAATATGCTCATATTTTCTTTAATAATATTCCCTAATTATTTGATTCATAGTTTATTACGCTGCAAAATTGTCTAGGTATATACAAAGATATACAAATTTGAAAATAACGAAAGCTAATCCTTGTTTCAGGATTCTCATCAGAAGTAAATAAATACTTAACAAAAATCGAAGAAATTAAAGTAAGGAAATCAATTCCTTTTTAATAGACTGAAAATGTCTACTTTTTTGCATCGAAAAACAGAACGTGAAAATAAAATAGTTAAAGCTGCATTATCAGCCACTAAAATTTGGTTCACTGCAATGCTAAAATCGATTTGGAGAGTCGATAAAGTATAAATTGTATGTGTAGCACCAAACATAGAATATTTCTACTCTATCGACTGCCAGTATATTAGGAATTTATTTGATCATCAGTCGATAAAATAGATTCGGAGAACCTCATTTTCACTAGCTACCTTGTTCCTATTCAGACTCAGCTCCTGAAGACTGATGAACGGGAAGAGGAGAGGGAATAACCATTTCTTCTTCCTCGATTTCCGCCTCTTCGGCAAGAACAAATTCCTCTCCATCCTGCACCTCTTCCTCACGCGAAGGTTCCGGCGTTTGTTGAACCTCCGTCCCGTGTTGCTTTAGATGATCCTTGAGAGCAAAGGCTCTTCCATAAGAAGCTCCACAAATGTAACAACTAAACTTGAGATTGTTATCTTTTTTGTGGGTCTCGATGTGTGCCCGAACGGCATACAGAGAAGCAAAAGGTCTCGAACATTCGGTGCAGTGGAAGGGTTTTGTGTGGCTATTCTTGTGGCCAGCGAGTTGAACACGGGTTTTGAAAGTTTTGGGACAATAGGGACAAGTGTAGGCCCGAACGTCCCCGTGGGTAAGAAGATGATGATTGTAAACTGAAGAGGCCTTGAAGCGTTTCCCACAGTGTTGACAGGCATAGGGACGAACTCCGGTGTGAGTTCTCATGTGAAGAGTTAGGCAATATGAAACTCTAAATGTTTTTCCGCAGACCTAAAAAAGCCTCAATAAAGTATAAACGAGTTTTCTTCTTTCTGTTTGACCGACTGATGGTAAGAAGGATTTATTCTGACATATTATCAGTCGATAAAACAGAAATGCTTTTAATTGGGATCTGAGATTAATAACAAGATTCTCACCTCGCAGGCATGAGGTTTTTCTCCCGTGTGTATTCTCTCATGCTTGACTTTTTCATGCGGTCTCGTGAATCTCCTCCCACAATGTTGGCACTGATAAGGTTTTTGGTTTTGGATGGCGGCCGATTCCTCAACCGTCATTGTATCTGTCGTCGTTGATCCGGTCGAAGTAGAAATTGTCACCGAATCGGAAATCGGAGTTGGTGATTGTGGATGATTTGATTCCATATGAACTGCCGCATGCATTGCTAAACTATCCGCAGAATCGAATTTTCGGTTGCAAACCGCACAAGTCACCGAATCGCCAGTGTGGACAGCCATGTGAACCGCTCGATAAGATTCCGAAAACGTCTTTCCTAGAATGAAGGAGAGTAAATTTGAATTTTTTGCCATAATTTTGTAAGACACTCAAGGCCATGCTATACTTACCCGATCCCTAATTTACCGACGTTTTTTTGCAATAACTCACGGCTATATGACTTGAGAAATCGGGTTAAAAATCTGAGAAGTCATACAGAAAGTACTAGGGCACGTTTCTATGGTCTTGAATTTTCAACTTTATATGTCAATTACTTAATTGATATAGAAGTGAATTGTTTCCAAAAATGTCGGTAAAGTAGGAATCTGTTAAGTATAGCATGGCCTTAATCAAAACTTAGAAATATTCTCACCGCACTCGTGGCAATTGAAAGTTAAATTTTGAGTTCCCTCGGGCGCGTCGACGTGTCTCGCCCGAACGGGTGCGTGCATTCTGGAATGCAGTCTCAAACTTTTATGGGACGAAAATTCGGTTCCACAAATTCCACAGACAAAAGATCTTGGCTGATCTCCATCATCATTGTCGTGAAGTTTCATGTGAACTTGCAATGCCTTCGCGTTGGCAAAAGTCAAATCGCAGACACTGCAAATCTTGCTGGCTCGAATACAAGTGTGCATTCGAAATTCGGATAATTTCGGAAATTGCTCCATACATTGGCTGCAGCGATAAGCTCGGTTTGAGACTGGTGCTGCAGTTGACGTTTCTTTTTTTTCTCTGACCTAAACATAAACGGTTTGAATTTAGCGCCATGACTTGAAAAGGCCACACTTAAACATAACCTCTAAGTATCGAGACTTTTTTCTGTGGAAAACTAAGAAGGTTAAAGACTCGACGAATGCTTGAAATCCTTGAAATAAACAAACCGTAACTAATTATAATACAACTTAACAACTTGAACTAATGTCAGGAGTTGAAAAATTAGAGATGTTCAATTTCAATTATTGCGAGTCATAAAAGGATGTAGAACTAATCAACTGGAGAAGAAAATTAGGAAATCCGAGTAAATCGTCAAATGTTAGTTTTCAATTCGAAATTTAATTTCGTTCCAAAATTTCGAAGAGTTGGAACAAATTCAGAAGAATTTCATAATTATTATGAATTGAACATGTTTTGTATTTACAATTAGTTTCTAAATTTCAATTAATACAATGAATTCTGCTTTCAATTTCTGAGCAATAATTAAAAGAAAGAAAATATGCAATTCTCAAACAATGAATCTGGAATTGTTAGAATTCCTTACGTTTTGAATTTGAAATATTTTATAGAATTTATGAATCTAAAGCAGAGAGAAATAAGTCAATATAAAAATGTTCAATTTTAACATTTTCTCATTCAAACTTATTCAATGCCACATTTGAAACATTTCATCCATTCTGGATTATTCTAATTCTTGAAGTTTTCTATTTAAAAATATTCAATTTTTCACGTTTTTATTCATTCAATTTTCAAAGATTTCAATTTCAAATTTGCAATATGCATTTCAAACTTCAAACATAAAATTAAACAATCTTGAACGTTTTTGAATGAAAATTTTTTCAACATTGGTCGATTTAAGAATGTTTATCTTTGGCACATTTCATGCCGAACTTATTCAATTTCAAGTTGAAAGACCTTGAATCGAAAATTCTGTGATTTCCAACATTTGATAAATTTCGAATTTCTAATTTTGAGGGCTTTTCTTTTAGAAATGTTCCATTCCCAGGGTAAAGTTCGGCGGACGATTTCTAATTCCTGGTTCTTCTCGGTCATGTTTTTCAATTTTTCCGGTCAACTAGGAGTAACATATTTATATTTTTCGCAAAACGCAAACATTTATTTTTATTCATAATGTTCATTTTAAACATCCTTTAACACAACAGAACAAACATTGCAAAATATATCAATTTTAAAAAGAATAATCTAATTTTCAAGAAAAAATATAATTTTTGTGCAAAAAATGGAACAGTTAAACTTACAATTGGAAAATTCGATTTACGATAACAAAAAAAAACAGATTTCCAAGAAAATAGTTCATTTTTCAACAAATGAGATGAATTTTCAAATAACATTATGAATCTTCAACCAGAACAGTTAAATTTCAAAACAAGAAGATGAATTTACAACTA
>WSXT02134288.1:0-10626 GCA_011762715.2 Neuroterus valhalla
ACGGGGAGACATCCACGTAAAGACGATTATAATACCAGAACGAATTGAAATTTTCCATTAAAACTTTAGGAAAATATCCTTCGATAGTTTTACTAACAATTTATGAAATAGAAAAAAATCCGATCTTTAGAAGCACCTAAACCTATTTCCCCCCTTAAATAATTGAAGAATTAAATTTATTGTAAATAGGAATGATAATTATTCTTTCCAAATTACATGAGAATTTTAAGAGAACAATGACTTATTTTTATGAGAATATGAGCATCGTCCAGGAATCGTAATGGAAAGGAAACAAGGAATGTATTTGGATTTGTTTGGTTCTTTTTCTATTTGATTATTGTGTCAAAAACGAAAAAAAATATCTTTAATTTTTATTCTGTTCCCGGAATCGCAATCAAAGTATTGAATGATCCGAAAGTGCAATGATATTTTACATTCTTAAATTGCCGCAGAAATTTCAATTAAATTTCAAAAAAACGAGATCAACAAAATTTCATGATTCATTTTATGCTAATTTTTAAATTCAACATCCTTCTTCAATTCTTATTAATTTGAGAGCAGAGGTACCCTAGGAACTAATGAGAAGTGGGGATCTTCCAAAAAGGATAACAGAAAGAAAAAAGACAAAAAAACTCTATTCAATCAATAAAAAACTGTTATGTTATATATTTGATATTTTTTTATGCACTATAAATTTTGTTTTGTTCCTGCATTGAGAGAAAAAACTTGGGCTTGTCGCAAGGCAGCATAGTGGAATAAACGGAGGGATTGTTGCCTGAGAAAGTCCGAAGGAAGGAGTTTCAACACCCATTTTATGACTAAATTGATATTTAAAGATAAAATTCAGCAATGTCGTGCTCCATTTACAATTATTTATGGGTTATTATCTTCAATTTTCGCGTTATTTATGACATTTTTATTTATCATTACATACAAATATTCAACCTAATATACAGTTTTAGAATAGATTTGAATTTTTTTCTGAAATTGATGTTATAGTTCTTAATCAGGGATCACAGCGGTTCCGTATTCTGAATTTTTATGAACCATATGCGAGAATCAGCTTTAACAACCCAAGTTTGCATTCTTACAAAATTTTTTTTAATTTGAATTGCAATCAGGATTTTTAACCGTTCGCAGAGAATGAAACCTAACGCGGAAAAAATGAATTTGTAGCTTATTACACCAACCGATGGATTTTTATTTGTTCTTCCTTTATATTAGTAGTATATGTTTATATATGTATCTGTCGCCTGAAACTAGGGTTTTTAGAGAAGTACATAATTCGAGCCAAAAACAGTTTTCGCGCCTGTCACATAAATTTTTTCCGGCATTGATATGAAGAAAAATTCGATGATTTCGAAAATTTCTGATTATTTTATAAATTACGGGAACTTTGAGATGATTAACAGTTTTTAAAATTTTTACGTAATTCACCAGTAAGTTCAATTTATTGTAGGAAAATACCTTGCGACCTCCAAATAGTTTTTCAAGCATCCAAGAGACAAAGACAAAAAAAAAGGGAATGAGATCATTTCAGCGCTCAAGCATTACATCGTCATGAATTTTCAAGCAGACCGGAACTTTCGTGATAGTCCCTGGTATCGTTGTATCCCAGGTATAATAAGATTCTTGATAATTTGAAATTTACAGATGGGGAAGCGGATTGGCAGGACCGAATCAGCTCAGGGTTTGATCGTCTCGTCGCTTTTGCGTCGACCGAATTGGACAAGAGGAGGAGATCTACCGAAGGAGTAAATACAAGTCCAGATAGTGGATTGGGTTCCGATAGTGTCGTTTTAGGACCACCGCCTGTGGTGGCTTCGCCGGATGAAGCTCTTGGACCTCCACGGACTCCTTCACCTCACAGTCCTCACAGACCCAATTCTGTCAACGGAGGCAGCATAAATGGACCTTCAGTTCCTCTAAAATACCAGCGGCAACCAGATCCCGAAAGACATCACTTCAAGAAGAAGTTTTTTCACAGGGACTGGAATAACGCTGGGAGTACCAGCAAATTTCGCCCTAAGGGCAAAGACTGGGACTGGAATCACTCCGGTCAGTGGCCTCCCACTGATGAACAACCGTAACCTATAAATGGGCCGCAGAATCAGTAAAGTGTTTCTGGAACAATAGAATTAGTCAAACTCAAGAATAGGGCTTGAAAATCGTAAGAATTTGACGTGAAGGTTGAAAATCCTTCGATTATAACTTGAAACATTGTCATCTTATTTCTCAGTATAGTCCCCCTTTTATAATGATTTAAAGTTTACTTTAAAAGGCATGTTTACCACATCCTGATTTGAATTTTTATATCTACTATTGTATATTAAGTTTAATATTTATTGAAAACCTACACTTGTTAATGTTGAATTTCATATTTTTTGAGGCAGGTACTTAACAGTTTTTTTAGTTATTAGAGTAACTTACTTTTGTTTGTTTCTATTTTGTATCTTCTATTTGAGTTATTCTGGGTCATTGATTTTTTTATTTATCTTTTTATAGCGATTAATTCTGATTATTAATTTTTGAGGAATACTCCGGATTCTTTGATATTTTAACTTTTTTGCTTCATCAAACTTTAATTTACAAGTTACACATTTCTATAATCTTAAATAAAGCAGCTGTTATCAACTTATTTTAATAAACTCTCAAAGTCATTGGCAAAGAAACAGTTTCCAATCTTGACTTCTTTGCGTGTACATTATTTCCTACACTCTAAATATATTTATATATTAATTACCGTTGACAATAAAATAACCCAAACTATAGGTAGTGAAATTGTACGTATGAAAATGTTAAATTTCCTGCAAATAAATACAAAATTTTGAAGATTCGTCATAAGCTTCATGTTTCGTAAAATGACTCTTCTTGATCTGGGAATAAGATGACAAATGACTCAATATCCAGGATAGATATTGCATTTTTTTTTTTTTTTACGAAATTCAGCGCAATTTATATACCACATTTTCGAACCCTACTCGAGTAGCAGTTTTCTCTTCCTTCAATTACAATTTAATTAAAGCCGTGTTTAAATCTACCCTCTTGTATACTTGTATAATATTATTGATAGTGTTCTTCGATTTAAGCACGGCCTTATATCGATTAAGACGGTACTGTATCTTGACGTGCACCATATAGTTCAAATTTCTTGAATTTTATATGCAAACAAACACTCATATTCATCCACAATACTACATAAAATCATTGAGAGCACTGATAGATGAAGACCATAACGCAAAGCTGCATATTTTTGTTGTAAATGAGAGGTAGACCTATAAGTCGTACTGATTAAACTTAGGTCTTAGTTTTAGTTCATCGATTCAGTCGATACGGATTGAATAAACAACAAAATTAAATTTGGAGGTTAAGATTCTAGGTGGAAATTACCATCCAAATTAAATTCGTTTTGAGACTAACTCCATGTGTTCAAGTCTTACCTTACCGCAAGCGAGTATTAGTTTAGGTGTATTTTAGTAATTTTCTTTTTTCTTCCCCGAGAGATCACCACGGTTCACAGTGGTTCAAATCTGGATTTAATGTCCGTAATGATGAATTTCCCTCAATTCGTTACATTTTTAGTTGTTTTTTTTTTGTTTCTTTTTCTTTATTGAGAAATGCTCAGCACTGGATGCGCAGTAAATGTGCTGTGCGAGCCGATTTCTGTATTTATTGTTGTGCGCAATTATACATAAACAAATGAAGTGGTAAAATTGTCAGTTTCAGTTTTATGGAATATTTGTTTATACTCTCTCCCTTTTACGGGTTTGAGAGTCTTTACATGACACACCTCCTCTCCTTTACATAACCTCTCCAGGGTGCGAGACGGGAATCGAACCCGCAACCAGACGAAGTGGGTCCAAAGCTCATGCCTTAGCCCCCACGACCAACTGACCACCCTGCCCAAAAAAAGGGAAATTTTGAAACCTTGCAATTCCTAAACTAATAGGGCTAGAAGACTTTTTTTTAGATGTACGTAGATTTTTGTTTACTCTATTTTGTCTCCTATCAACATTGACGTAAACTTAACCTGGAACGATTGATTTATAAAAATAAAGCTTCCTTTTTTGCCCCTAAAAGTAGGCGAAAACAGTCAACTTTGAGGGGACATGACCCCACTCATGACCTATTATAGTAAGAACATTGTTTTTTTTTTTTTTGGAATCACAGGGAATCGAGTCTTCTTCAACTCATCTATGGAACACTCATCTGTAAAGTGATTAGGAAGAAAGGTATAGAGTGGTTTTTGAGACTTAGCGATTTTTCGCTGAAAATCCAAAACATTGGGCTATTGGGCAATTTTCAATGTACCATAACTTGGAACTTATTGCAGATAGCGGATTATTTTTTCAGCAAAATTTTCTCATAATTTAGTTTTCTTTCTTACACCTGTTGGACATTTTGCTCTACGATGCAATGGTAATTACCCGTACACGCAAACGCGAAATTTGGAAATGTTTCCCAAAAAAAAACCGGGTTCCTCCTCCTAATCGAGGACACTTTTTTGATATGTCAAAGAGGACCCCTTAAGGAAGCGTTCTTAAAGAAGAAATTGGAAAAAGGAATTTTCGGGAATTTTATTCATCTTTCCGACGCAAAGCCTGGACTAATTAGAATAATATGTATTTAGATTGTGGTGAGTTTTGGAATAGAAGGGAAATCTTTGTAACAAAGTGAAACCTCCAGCACGCCACCATCTGAGCTACGCTCTCTCCTGCTTGTGGACTTCCATCAATAAATGCTATAATCTTTAACTCTTTGTAGTAGAATCCCCTTATTCCATTATTCTTTATTACTTTATTCCCCAAAGTTTAACAACTCATTCACAAATTTATATCAATTCTTATTATTTATTTTCATTTGTATTATGAAATTATTAAGAAATAGGAAACTAGAGCGAAATTTGGTGAGCAGGCGATATGCAGATGAAAGTCGCTTCCACAGGGCGAGAAAGGAATGAAGGAAGGTGGAGTTGGTGGCGCCAATAAAAGCCTTTGTCTTGCCGACAACCCAACACCAGTCCCTTCGCCATCGCGGCTTCCCGAACCCTTCGACCCCCGACTCTGAAAATGCGAATGTGCCGAAGGGTTGACGAGCAAGGCTAAACTAGTGAAACGCGTAAAACAAAGCAGAGCCGTTACGCTCTAAAATCCACATTCTTCCACGGCGCTATGCAAATCCTTTTACGAATTCTTGTGTCTTAGAGTTTCACGAGTAGTTGAATTCTATCCTCGATTCAATCTCGCCACGCTAATTTTATCTCAATTTTACTTGGAAATTTTTAAGTGACCTTCCTCATTCCCGAAACTGGATGCTTCCTGAATTCCGGAAGGTTAATGGAAAACCAGTAGGAGTGTAACGAAAGCGAAAATTTGCGGCTAAGTGTAACAGACAAGAAGATACTTTGGGCTTCGTGACATTTTTGAAACTGCAGGATATTTGGGAAATGTGACACTTTATAAAATGTCAAGTAGCCGAGAAAGTTTTAAAAAGGGTGTTGAAAATTTAGAGGTCTTTTGAAAATTAGAAACTTTTCTGTCAAGAATGAATAATGGTAGCTTTTTGATGGACGATAGGGTGGAACAAAAAATTTTTTTTCGATTTTTTATGCAAAACGCCCGGAAATTTGTTCCAATCCACGAAAAAAAATATATTTAGAGGTGGCGCAAGCCCCATGAAGTTTAACACGTATTTCCCATAAGAAAAAAAGACGTTTTTGTGAATATTATTCAGAATTCTCAATATTAGGTGAATTGAGTTCGAAATTCACCATTTCTTTTCACGATTAGTCACAGAATGCGAATAAAATATTACTTTTCAAATATCACACCCATAAGTCTGTTTTATAGGGTCCCAAAAAAAACCCATAAGTGAAAAATAGGTTTTTCGAGTTTTTCGCGCTAATAATGATTTTTTGTGGGTATTCAACGCAGATTATTTCAAATACATGAAATAGTACTTTATACTGATAAATAGATGATTATTCGAATTCTTTTAGAAAAGGGTTAGAAAGTCAAGGTTTTTTCTGAATTTTTCAACTTATCTTCAGCGTTTCATTTAGAGCGAGGTAATAATCAATTAAAGTTAACAAAAATATTTATTTCAACAATTTGTTAATAATTATAACAATATTCTCTAAATGTTTATAGCTATATTCTCCAAGATTAATACTACATAGATGCGTTTTTTCCTGAAATTTTCAACTTTTTATCATTTTTCAATTAGATTGAGGTATTGATTATTTCTTTTTTACAATTTAATTGTTTAAACAAATTATTATAATTGCTAAAAATATCTTCTTTGCGTTATGTTAGAAACTTGCGGTTTTTTCTGAAATTTTTAACTTTTTGTCCACTTTTCACTTGGAGTGAGTTAATAATTAATTTAAATCAAGGAAAATGATTTTTTAAACAAATTAATATTGTTTATGGCTATCTTCTCTCAAATTAGTGCTGAAAAGTTGCGTTTTTTCTTGAAATGTTTAACTTTGGTTTACCTTTTTTAGTTGTGAACAAATAATAAATAAACATTAGAGAGAACCATATTTTAAATAGTATTGTAGTGTTTTAAGTAGATTTTTTTCGTCTTTTCCCACTGTTAAAAAAAAATTAATTTAGACAAAAAAGCTGAATTCATTTAGTGAAATTTGAATTTCGAATTTTCTACTATTTTTTTTTCTTTTTTTTTTTTATGTATCTTCAACGCAAAAATTGAATTTTTAGGAAAGAAGTTCAACCAAAGAGTTGAATTTTCGACCAAAAAATATAAATTTTTAATCAAAAATATAATGGTTGATATTCGAAGGAAAAAATATTTATTTTGAATAAAAAACAATATAATTTAAGCAACAGTTAAATCCATTTATTCTGATTCAATCTTATGCAATTTCATTCAAATTCCATTCAGTGCAAAGAAAAAACCACAACTTTTTGGCACTTATCCAAGAAAAAATGGTTATTAACAATAATCAATTGTTTAAATAAGCATTTTTGTTAACTAGCATTATTTATTACCTCACTGAGTGAAGAGTGGACAAAAAGCTTAAGAGTTTAGAAAAAACCGCAACTATTTAGCACTAATCTAAGAAATAAAGCCATGAACAATAATAATTTGTTAGAACAATCATTTTTGTAAAATTAAATTAAATATTAACTCACTTTAAGTAAAAAGGGGGCAAAAAGTTAGAAAGTTCAGAAAAAACCGCAAGTTTCTATCATTAGGCAAAGAAAATATTATTAGCAATGATAATAAATTGCTTATACCATTATTTTTTTTACATGAATTAATTATTACTTCAATCTCATTGAAATGTGGCAAAAAGTTACAAATTTCAGGAAAAACCGAAACTGTGTGGCATTATTCTAATGGGATATTGTTATAATTAATAAAAAATTGTTTAAACAATTATTTTTGTTAACTTCCATTGATTACCACCTCGTTTTAACTGAAACGTTGAAAATAAGTTAAAAAATTCAGAGAAAACCTTGACTTTCTAACCCTTTTCTAAGATAAGTTTTTTGGGACCCTATAAAACAGACTTTTAGGGGTGATGTTTGAAAAGTAATATTTTAATCGCATTAGGTTACTAATTTTGAAGAGAAATGGTGAATTTCGAAGTCGATTCACCTAATATTGAGCATTCTGAATGATATTTACAAAAACTTTTTTTTTTCCTTATGGGAAATACATGCTAAACTTCATGGGGCTTGCGCCACCTCTAAATATTATTTTTTTTCAAAACAATAAAGATGCGTTCATTTTTCTGTGGATTCGAAAGAAATTCCGGGCGTTTTGCAGAAAAATTAGAAAAAAATTTTTCGTACCACACTTTTGGCCAATCTACTGATGATTGATTATATTATGATTTTACATGTACATATAATAATGGTTCTTGCTTACCAAGTCGTAGATTGTAAATTTAATACATGCATGGATAATGCTTTAAGGGAACTCACCTGAAACAAATAAGAAGAATGATTGCATTGTTAATCGGGAGATAATATATTTCATTTTCATGAGAGAATAATGAAAAATGTTATATTATTGCAACAGAAATCTTCAGAAACATAATCTCTAGCAAAGTGTTCTTCGTTTTATCTGAATAATTCGGTTCTTGGTCAGCTCATTACTCTAGAACTTTTAATGCCTACATATTATCGCTGTACTTCATAACTGTAAGTCTTTATAAATATCAAAATCTTATATCAAATTCGAAAGGAAATATTCCTTTTCAAGAAATTTCGGAAGAAAAAAGAATGTAGAATTCAAACTTGAACTGTATCACATAAAATTATTTTAAATTAAGCAATTCATAGATCAGAACGTAATTAAGCATCTTTGTAATTCAACTATTCCAGTTTTAAAACATATAAATTTCCAATTATTGAATTAAACCAAATCCTAAATGAATCATATTCAGTGTTGTTAGGCTTGCTTAATAATTTGAGTTCAACTGGCATCGTATAAAATTAATTTATTTGGATTTTCAACGAATTTCTAATGATTGGCAAGAAAGAGTTCAATATAAAAGTAAAAACTATAGTTAAAAATGTAATAATTGAACCAAACAATTCCAATCGAACTAAATGATTCCAAATTCTATTCTAGTGGTTGTTTAGAATAAATATTACCAAAATAATGTCCAAAAAAATTGTACAACGACTCAAATCGCATAGAAAGGGAACGCACATAGAGAACTTTTTTGTTGAATCGACCCTCAAAGTCTAAAATTGATATTTACGCTGCTGGTTCAACTCGACTCGAATGATTCTCCAAACTGTTAACCGGGGTACTATTTTGATTCCCAGGATTCGCCAATGATCATCCACGCGCGTAGAAGCCCCTCATGTAATATTAATGATTCGCCGCGGATCGAATACCCCATGATAGCTTCCACCCTGCCTCCCCCTCTGCCCCACCTCCTATGGACACCGAAACGTTACCCCGTCCCAGAACCTGATTGCGAAGCGGGTCAGAGCCACTGATTTTCAATGGATGGGACCCGAATTTAAACTATGATTACCCCGCCGGTCGTGCGCTAAGTATGGGTCTCGACTCCGATGTAATGAAGCTTTGACAAATTAGAACCTCGAAAATTACGGATACTTTATATCCAAGCCAATATATCGATTCATTTTTAAATCACGCTCTAAAACTCATTTTCCTTTTTAATTGTATCATGTGTCTCATTGGGAGATATATATTTTTCGAATGGATGAAATTTATTTCGCTTCGCTAACCTAAAGTAAATTATTAAAACATAATTTTTTTTTCATATGAGTAAAGAAGGAGAGGATATAAGTGTCAATAAATATTTTTGTATTCCATTCATGCGCCTACGGAAAGGAATATAGACTCCAAAAATAAAAGTTTTGAACAATTATTTCTACATAAAAAGAAGAAAATCAACAGCCAGACTAATTTTTCCTGAAATTTCTATAAAAGCTTAGTCGTCCAATTCCCTTCTCCATGTACAAAACAGACGCGTGGTTTTATTTTCGAGCTATCATCAAGTAGGTACAGTTGTATTTTTTCACATCATCTTTTAGGAAACCAATGGTGTAAAAATTGTTGCATCTCATCTTGAACTAAAATTTCCGTTGTCTCTTTATTTGGTTTCATGTTTGAAAAATTTATGGTAAATGAATTTTTCTCTCTTTGAAACTTCCACTTTGGAATACTTACATTGGATTATTTCTCTGACGTACATTACTGAGCTTTCTAGAAGAATTAGGAAAAAATGTACAGTCTCGCAAACCCATTTTAGCAGACAATATGATACTTTCATCCTAAACGCTCTTAACTGTTAATCCTTCTTTGGAATTAATGCATTGTACTATTATTTATAGTAAAATACATCATTCAGGTTGTTGTTACATACATACAAATGATTATGCATTATTCAGGAACTTTTTATGAATTATCTGGTTTCATTATTTGTTATTTTTTGGCAATGTTCATTTCCTTTGAAACTAGGCGTTTCCCCACAAGATCAGCTTGAGCAACCCCTAAATGTATTTTTTTCTATAATTCTTCCAAAAGTCCAGGGTCATCTCTTAAAGGGAGGACGAGAGTGAACATTCAGAAGAGGGTAAAATAAAAAAAACCAAAGTCAAACGAAAAACGCCCGAAAGGGAGAAGGGGGAGGTGAATTTGATAGCGGAGATGATAAAAGGATTGATAAAAGTTGTTGGCGAGGGGTCAAACAACAGAGGGAAGGACGAACAGGCAGAGAATGAGAAGGTATATAGGAGATTAACAGAAAAAGAAAGACAAATTGAAGGAGAACAAAGAAAAAAAAAGAAAGAACGTTATAATCAAGAGGTTGGAAATAAAAAGCAGATCGGGCGAGGAAAAAGTAAGGATAGTGATAAGTGACATAGGAGCAAAAGCAGGGATTGAATCAGTAAGGAGAGTAGGGAGGATTGAGGAAGGGATAAAAGGCATGTGTTTGGTAACACTGGTAAATGAGGAGGATAGGTTTGAAATAATGGGGAAAAAGAGACTTTTGAAAGGAAGAATAGAGAGAATTGAAGAGGACATGACGTGGCAGGAAAGGAGAAGGAAATGGATGATAGGGCAGGAGGCATGGGAAGAAAGAAGGAAAGGTAACAGGGTGATAGTAGG
>WSXT02134299.1:0-10625 GCA_011762715.2 Neuroterus valhalla
ATGTATGTATGTATGTATGTATGTATGTATGTATGTATGTATGTATGTATGCATGTATGTATGTATGTATGTATGTACACATACATACACACAAACATGAGTTTATAGAATATGAGAATCTCTAAATAATATTTTCCTCTAAGAAAAGCTATCTCGCAAATATGTTCAAGGATTAGACCTTCAGCAGAGTTGACTCCAAAATATCTGAATGGTATTCCGAAATGTTTGTGAATGTAACAAAACTCAATGTAACTTTACACAACTCCATCTGTTTCGAGGCTTCTATTGAGAATGTCGAATTAGACAGTAAATGGTCTATAAAGACGAAGGCAAACAAACCAGATAGAATATTCATGTTCCAAGATAATCACGAACTTCAACTTGAAAATAAGAGAAAATGAGGCTCGGCGTTCCAACTTTATTCTTTGCTTCAGCCATTTTCCTCAGCACTATTGGTAAATATATAATAACATGCATATCTATTTGAAATTTTGAACAATCGAAGTTACGTAAAATTTGAAAAACAAATTGTTTCAGGAAAAAGAAAAAACCTGCTCCTACCCAGATTTGAAACAAATTCGTAAAGTGGCGTTCTTGGTTCAAATCCAGGCTAAAGTGAATTCTTCCTTGTTCTATGGATGATTATTTGTTCAAATTGATTGTTGCTCCGATTTTTCTCAAACTTAAATTACTCTACTGTTTACTCTTAGGCTTTTTTTCTGTGATCTGTCTTAATCTAAATATCTGATCCGCACATGATCTTCCTGGCCTATATCCACATTGAACTTCCCTGATCCTTTTATTTGTTATTCCCATGAATCTGTTAATAAGTATTTTGGTAAATATTTTCCCTACAGTACTTAAAAGGCTAATCGCTCTATAATTATTGCGGTCACCTGGATCACCCTAACCTTGTAGATTAGGACAATAATCGCTTTTCTCCACTCACTCGAAACTCTGCTATTTACACACACTTTTTCATAAATTCACACAGCTACACAAACAAATATCCGCTACCGAAATTAAGTATTTCAGAGATAATACCATCCATACCGGCAGCCTCATCATTCCTTAATCTGCCGATTACGGAAATTATGCCCTCGACACAAATTCTGCTTCCGCCACCAACATCGGAATCGTCTAACGCATCCGTATTATCTTAAAAATTTTTTATAATTTTCCACTACGATCTTATATTGATGCCCTAATTCTAATTCTTCTCCAAATATTTTTCATTGCGGTGAAACCATCAGCAAAATCTGTTGCCAGACTGAGATCATCAGCAGATGACAATGAATAAACCCTAGTGTTTCATATAACTGTACCTCTTTCTTCTCTCTTTTTTCAACCTTCCTTCTAATCTTCTGCATACACGTTAACTCTCTCTCTGGTCATCTCTGTACTCCAGATGTTCTTCTTATCAGCTCGTCTTCTATGATGATTGTTGTTCTTCCAAAATTCTTCTTATACTCCGATAGTCCATTATTCGTCTTTCAAGAATCAAACTTCACCAAGGTTCTCCCCTGATCACTGACAATTCATTAATGCGAATTTCGACTCCTGTTCTTTTGCCCGTTATTCTCTAGATTTTGGGTCTAGGTCTTCTCCCTCTGCCCTGAGCCCTATTTCTTCGACACAGAGTAGGTCTAGTCGACTCTTATTATGACTTGAATCCTCATCTTCTTGAGAAAGCCTTCCAAATTCCTTAAAGCCTCCTCCTCAAGTGTCTACTTCTCCTAGTTTGTTGCGAAGTTTCTCGTGTTCTCGTCCTGTCGGTTGTGGAATAATTTCTCGACGTCGCAACTCTTTACTCTGTTACTAACTCTGTGACTCATAAGGCCCTGTCTTTTCTGCCAACTTAAGCTAAAAAAATTTTCCCCTCTGGTTATTACCTGCTCTCGTTAGATCTCTCATTTCCTTGTCTAATAACTCTTTGCTGCTGTTTCATTTTTCCTCTTTCTGTCTTTATTCTCCTGTAATTGTAGGTACATCATTCTATTTGCCCCACTGACTCTGACTTTCTCTGAAAGTTTGGTCGCGTTGTCTTTAACAGTATCGATGTTTGCACTACTTATAATATTTGGTGCAACTGCTAGCTGAACGCCTATCCCTACCACTACTTTGCTGAGGCCCTCTACTCCACTCTGAAATCCAATTCGGTTTGATGCTACCTTTCATTTTCGTCTGGGTCCATTTTTGCTGTCCTCATCGAAAAAATCTTTTTCGTTATACCTCAATCGAAAAGTTGCTTTTCGACCCGCTGTACCCGCTATAGCGGGTCTCAAATCAACAACTCGATCATCGGTTTAATGAAAAATCGTATGCACACTCGTGAAATCGTTTCTTTTCGCCCCTTGTTGCGCAATATACTATTCGCCCTTCTTTTCCATTTTTGTTGTTCTTCCCATGAGACCGTGTTGGTGATCCATTTGGAGTGTTTTTCAAGTTTTTTTTCTTCGTGGAAAGCCATCTTTTTATATCTCAACCCGTCACTAAATTTTATTCCTTTTTCTTTGTCTGGTTTCTTTTCTTCTCTCCTTTCGTTGTATATCATTTTTTGATACTATCAACTACAGAAGACTTACGTTTAGCTAAACTCTTGTTTAGCTGAACTCTCGTTTAGCTAAACTTCTATTTACCTGAACGCTTCCACGCTCGTTTAGCTAAACCCGAGAAGCCCCCCTCTACCCCCAAAAGACATCCACCGACGGTAGCGACCAATTGGAAGTCACCTTCTAGAAACACCCAGTCCTCTGTTTCAACTGATAATGTGTTCCCTACGATCCGCCCTGCATGGCGCTGTTGTCATTCGGAATAGACTAACCATTTAGTGCTGCGCCCTTAGATTATTCTTTTGAACCACCGCTTCCATCTCCGTTTCCAGCTATGACCTCACTTTCTGTACCAAACGATATCTAAACCCGAAACAAACAATTTACCAATAAGTAAATATATTCAATGACGCAAATGATCTCTCGACTTTTCCGAAGATTCCAATTCAAACATTCTTGAGGTTGTATTTACAATCCAGTTAGTCAACTTTATTCGTGCAATATATTTACTATCACAGCGCAAAGACGATTCCTTATCTAAAAGTTTAGGATAAACAGAACTGTGTTCAGGAAGAGATTGATTCCTGATCAGATGTTTTTTATTGTCACTTCGTATTAAATGATTAAATGAACGAACAGTTCAATAATTTATGAGAAAAAAATCCTATGTCCTGGAAGTATTCTTTAGAACGACAAAGATTCACCTGTTAACTTCTTTTCCACAGGATTGGGTTTCCAGATAACTTTAACGGAATTGTTCCCTGGATCTGACGGCAAGATCTTGCCTCCCCTCGGCCATTTCAAATATCCAGGTACTAAACAGTTCGAGAATTTACGTTGGGTAGATGAAAACGACGATATGCATGAATTCGATGAAAAAATGACCTTAGCAAAACGGGATAAGGTCGTCATTGGATGGGTATACAGAGATATTATTTACCCAATAGCTAATTTGTTTGGCGAATTTCCTAGAGTTTATGACATAAATAAAAAAAAGTTCGAAGAACTTGAATTCGACGATCTTTGGAGGATAGGCATAAAACGTCGTTATAAGAGGGTTGAAAAAGAAGATAAACATGAAATTGAACGCAGAGGCTTAGGTAGAGTTGACAACGCACTTCAAGCAGCAAGAGATAGAGCAGAACATCTAGCAAGAATTGATGCACAGGAAGAAGCAAACATGCAAGCTGCCCGTCAATCATATATTCAAGAACGTCATAGAGGAAATCCTCAGAAAACTAATCTAGCAAAACTTCAAGCAATCCTCGAAGCATTTATTGAAACATACGATAGGGCCTACCATGCATTCATGAGAGAACGTGGATACGAATAATTCAAACGTTGACAAGATAGTTGCATGCAGTGCTGCATGTGTGGTTGAATTGTTTGAGGGAATCACGCTTACCAACTAGCAATCACTGATTATCCGATTAACAAATATTTTTTTCTATCTGTTAGTACAATATGTAACAAACAAATCTTATGATATATGAATAATAAAGGTGTTATGAAAACAAAAACTGTTATCAGAAAAGAAATGATTACAAAACGCGTGAGGTGTCTTTGGGACAACTGGTTAGGACAAAGTTACGGAATAAAATACAGTGGACTCTTCGACAGTTCACGCTGCGACTCTTTCCGTTTCCGCGTTCCTCCTCTTTTCGCCCATCCCCACTCTTGCTGGGCACACGGCGCACACTCGACGCGCCGCGTGTGTGTATCGAACACGGGCTTACTCGTTGCGCGAGAGTGAAGACGAGTGGTGGAAATCCGACACTTTCCGTTCGCTTTCCCTACAGCCCCAGAAACGGACACTGTCACAGAAGCTACTGTATTATTCTTTGCTTCTTTGCTTTGTTTACTCTGAGCGTCATCAGACTAATGATACTTCAAGGATGCCTGTTGAAGTAGTCAGAGCATGCGTATGATGACAAGGAAGCATTCGAAGAGCCTCGGACGTGCGTATCATACCACTGCACTGATCAGACTCCTCTTCTGGAAATCATCAGGCATTGGGTCAAGTTCTGTACATTCAACTTGAACTGTAGCAGTAGTTTTTCTTATCAGTAGTATCAAAGTGAAGTGGAGACAATCATTGACTTTGTTAAATTTTTACCATTGTTCGAAGAAATGCGAAGGACGGATAAAAGGTTGCAGAGCAAATTTCGATTTCTTATGATGAGATCTGGGAACAGGAGGATAGATTTTTCCATAGATTACTAAGATCAGACAGACGGATTTGACCTCCGATCTTAAGTATGCCTCGATCGTCTTGAAAGGATGCGGCAAGACAATATAAGAGTGCCGTTTCCCAGAATAACTTGTATCACATCAAAGACGCCTCTGTGGTTCTGCAGAGGAACATAGCTGTGAAACGCACATGTATCTCACTAATCCAGGAACCCTGGTTATTTCGAGATATCATGAGGGAATAAGAAACGACAGTTTTTGCTGAAACTGTGCTCGAAAGACCTGATGGTTATAGTCACAGAGCTCAGAAGAATTGAGAAGCTGGTCGTGGGATCGGCTTACTTACCACACGGCGGTCGAATCAACCCTTCAGAGGAAGTACGCTTTCTAGTGGAATACTGTTATGTAACAGGTTTTCCTCTTCTCTAGGGGTGTAAAGCCAACTGCCACTATCCTCCGTCGGGTAGTATGAACACCACTAGAAGAGGAACCATTTTACTGGAATATCTGAATATAATCAACCTATGATGGAAATGATTGACATCACTTTCTGCACCAACAGTTTTAGAGACAAAATCAAAAAGTCAAGAGTCTCAGGCGAACCTACTCTCTAAGATCACTCACGGATAGTGTAAGAGCTGAGGAGCTGCCGTATCCGCAGGCTCTTTGTGGGCCAGGAATCAAAGAAGAACGAGTGAGACAGATTTTTCACTGAACTAAAGAGTGCATTCTCAGACTATTCTCCACTAGAGACGGTTGCCAATATTTCGACGAACGCCATCAATTCTACCAGCATGAAGAGTTGGCAACCCACAATAAACTTCGAGAAGGGAAACACACTGGTGAAACGGGAAGCTCGAAAAACTCCGCAAGGAAACACAAGAGACGTTCAGGCGAGCCTACGCCGGAAAACGGCTGAACTATGGGCCTTCATACGACGAGAAAGATTGAATACAGAAGTGCAATACGCAAGGCCAAATAGGATAGCTGGACCTACTTTTGCACAGACATCGAGGACGGGGCGGAAGCAGCTAGACTGGAGAGGCTGCTTTCTCGTGATCTCTATGCTTTTCTCGGCACTTCGAAATTTCCGGGTGGAGGGTACTATGTGTCAGACGAGGAGACCTTGGCCCATCTGATCAAGGAAAATTTTCCGGTTTTGTTGAGCCTGGAGAAGAAGGGGTAACTCCTTCGAGGCAACCTATGCCGCTTAGTGCCCAACTTCAGCTAAGTAGGCGGCTTGTCAACGAGATTGTTACTCCCTCCAGGGTCCAGTGACTCCTGAAGTCTTTCAGCCTCTACAAGTCTTCTGCTCCAGATAGCATTTATCTGGTCTTCTCACAGAAGACTACCGTATTCCTTTTGAGGACACACAGAAATTTTTATAACTCATTCAGGGATATCCTTCCGATGAGCCTCAAATCTTTCCTACTAAAAACAGCAAGAAGAGTTGTGGATGAAAATATCCGCGACAAGGATCTATCGAGAAGACCCTTTCACAAGAAGGAGCACGTTTATAGGGCTAGTCACTTGGTCAAAGCGGTCCTGCGTGGAACAGTTGACGTGCTCAAAGGTCAAATCAAGCAATGGGGTTTGCGAGAGAATATCTTTTGAACAACGAACACGCCTTCAACCACACCACTGGAGAGGTGATCGGGCCATGATCAATTTTTCAAGATTGCGGGACTATCTTTTTCTCCTCATGAGTCAAAACAAGTTATCTTCCCATTCCACAGCCACACTAACAAATTTTCGTCACCGAACTTAAGCATTTTAGAAGAAACACTATCCACACAAACAGCCTTACTTTTCTCTAGTTTCTAATTTTTACTGTGAGGTGAATAATTTCAATTCGAGGGCATAAAAGTATATTAGGCACCGAGCGGGAAACCAGGCGATTATGCGCCGAGTATGAGTTAAGCACCGAGGGGGAGCTGAGGTGCTCAACTCATACAAGTTGCAATCACCTGGTTCCCCCGTCGTGCATATACTATTTTATCTGCTAGTAGAGGGAAACGAGCAAAACTCGCCGAAATGATGTAAGAAATAAGTGACGCCATGTTGTACGAAGAGAGTGAGACATTCTCTCTCCTTCTTTAACATGTCAGCGGCGCTGCGCATGAAAATAAAATAGATGGCGACACATATGCTTCTTTGTCTCTCTTTCCCTCTCGCTGTGAAAGAAGGAGAAAAAAAGGAGCATAATCAAAAAATAGGAGCACAATCAGCCGTTTCCCCTCCTGAAACAGGAGCACAATCATCGAGTTTCCCTCTACTATCAGATAAAGTATTTTAATGTAATTACAATGGATCAGATTCAGAAGGTGGTCCCGACGTAGGTTCGCGCCTAATTTTCCGCAGCGAGGTAATTTCCAAGTGAAGCAATTGATGGTTTCCAAAATCGCGCAATAATATTAATAGGGGGTAGGAAATCCATCCCACCTCGGTTCACGCGGTCTAACACGCTCCTTCTAATCTGATAATACGCTCCTTGCGAAGAGACGTAGGCCAGGAAGGCAATTTCATGTTTTAACTATTTGTGCAATAAGTGTGTCAATAATGCTTCTCTTTGGATGGTTCTCTGGACCTACATTTGTTGGTTCTTTTCAATCTCTCAAAGCAATTTGAAGCGATGCTCAGTGTCGCTTGTAACCACCGATTGTTATCACTGAAGAAAATCATCTCCTCCTCCTCGCCGAGTCCACATCGAATAACAACAATCAGTAAGAAAATCATTCAAAAATATTCTCATAATTTTACATTTGGTTCTAAATGCAAACGTTAGGTTTGGAAACATCTACTAAATCAATTTCATCTTAATATGTGATTTACATTGCGTTTTATGTCGATCTTTGTTTTCTGTGTTACTGAATATTGAAAGCAGAATAAAGATTTTAGAAGATGTCTCTATATATATTGCGGGAGCTTTGCCGATCGGTGAAGTAATTTAACCCATCTTCGTAAATCTAATACCACATTCGGTTATTTTTTCAGATTCGGAAAGTGTGCTACAAGATTTCCAAAGCTTCAATGCCTCTAATTATATGTCATATCTTGCTCACTTATTTCGAAATTTTCCTTTTCATGGCATCCAAATCCTGCAATAAGAGTTGAGGAAATAGTTTCAAATCATGAAGGGATTGATCGATATCAAATCTAGACCATTTTTGATACAGAGAATGAAAATTTTATTGTCCGTCCTATATACGAGAAACATGATGAGTTCAGAATCATCCTGTATCTCACATAACCCCGGTTTCATAAATCAGAATTCAAGAGGAAATTGGTTGTAAGAGTTTCAAGGCTCCGTCAGAATTTTACAATCTGGATGTTATTCTAGCTAGAGAAAATTCCATAGATGTCAGCAGTTGCGCTTTCGTTTGGTTATCCCGGAGGGGATAATGACCATGTGTCATGAGACTATCCAACATTCTTAGATCCAAGAAAATCACTTGGAACCTGGAACACCCCTTATTTATAATTCAAATTCTTGAACATATAGTGTTGATATATTTTTTTCTCTCCACCTTTACCTTTTCAATAAGAAAAAATGTACACACTTAATTCATATTCAGGCCTATCAGTTTATGGAGCCTCGTCTACTACATCTACCTTATGCATAATTTTCCTCTGACTATCTTATCCTATTCTATCATCATCCTAATATTTGGAGCCCAATACATTTTTAAAGGCTGTTTACAATTTATTCTACACTATTGGAACATCAAAGCGATGCCCAAACTGGTTGCGGATTCATTCCCACGGAGGATTCTTTGAACCAAGGCTCACATTTTTCTACCCGTAGAACAGATGGAGAGGAGGTAGCCGTTCCTGACCCCACCACCGATAGTGCTATTAGAGCTCATAATCGCTTCAGCCGCCTGATCATCTCATTTCTGGAATAAACTTTTTCAATTGCAGAAACCTCTTTTGTTCATTAGAAAATTGTAGACATTTCCTAACGAAACCGCATTTGAATTAAAACCAAGTCTTCGAGTGTTTTCCAAAAACCTCTTATAGTTTAACATTTTTTAACACTGTCTGTTCTTTAAGGAGACTGTAAAGTATCTTAAGTATCATTTCGACAAGGCTATCTTTATCGCGTGTACAATCAAAACTGCTAACATTATCGATCGTTTTCCGGAAGGCGTTCCTCAGAAGGAAATGGTTCCATGATTAGTTGCTACTTCGGTCATTATTAAAGAAGATATTTGTTTGAGAACAATGTTCATGTACTAGAGTGGAGACATCTTGGAACGAATTTCTTTGAACAAGGAATCTTGTTCGTGTTTTCATTTCAATTTTGTCATTTGTATATGAAAATCATCACACGACATAAGTTAGCATTTACAATTCACACAATTTGTACCAGTTCAATAAAATTAGAATAGTTTTTCAGAGAGCTTTTATTATGTAATATAAACTTATGTGTTACACATCACCACACATTACTTATTTCTAGTCCTATTAGCTAGCACCTTAAAATCTAAAATGCACAGTGATTTGTATACAATCATCGTCGTCGTCAAATCGTCATAATTGAAGGGTTCTCGAAATTTCCAAAACAAATCTCCAAATTTTTCATTCTCCTTCCAAAATACAGAAAAGATCAAAATAACAAAGCATTTTTCCAATTTTTTTTCAATTTCACATTTTGTGATTGATGTACTGGTAAATGAAGTCAGTATTTTTTAGAAACATATCGTGAATCAATTAGTTGTTATTACAATCCGAGACCGTGTTCCACAAAGACATGTTACAAACAAAGTGCTTATTCTCTAAAATGTTTCAAACCCCTTCCCAATGTCTCTCACATTGAAATCCATTTACAATGTCGAGTTTTTAGTAAACATCCAATTGAGAATACGTGTCTAACAATTCAAAATAACAGGTCAAAAATTCAACGCTTTTTCGAAACAACAAAAACATCATGGCCAAATAGGAACAAATCTCGTGATTCGATAAGTGAGGGCAGTTTTGAGAGTAACAAAGAACCAAATCGATGGCCCCTTTCTTTTATTAGCGTCGATTACACATTTCTATCCAATTAACAAAGTATCATTGAGGGTTAATCATTAATATATTCTATTATTATCGTTAATTTATCCATAAGATATATTAGCTAATACATACTTAATATTTTGTAAAAACCTCCAACCACTCTCAACGAGGAATACCTGCGCCTTTTCGAATTGGAAAAAAGAGCCAGGAATACTACACAACTTGGGAAAATAGAACTGTTGGAGATGGCTTTTGCAGAGTTTGATCTTTTTTTGATGGAAAAAAACATTGTTCTGATAGTCATGGTAAAATTCGTCAAAAACCTTTGTTGAAATCTCAATTTCTTCGAAAATTATAATCCATCGCTGTCAGAACTGATACAATTTTCAAGACGCCTGGCACGCCTATCCTCAACGAATTTAACTTGAAAGAGCTTGCACAACCTTGTTTTTTGGGATTAAATTTAGGAAGTGCCTTCCTCATAGTATGGGCCTCAGATAAAAAACTTGGTTTGAACTTTATAGAAACAGCTCCGTCATACGTAGGGAGTAATTTCCCTCATTCCACTCAAAAAAGAAGTCTATGGTTCTGACCCCCAGGCAGTCAAATGAGCCGAAGTTATTAGCAACTTGATAAATTTCGTACATTGTTTTGATAAAGTTTTTCCGAAAATTCCAGTCGCGACAAAAATTAGAAGTTTTCATGTAACACGTTTATTTACTTTATGTATGGAGAATACTTCAAATACTTGGGGGATATTTCTGCAACACGATGCGTAAAAACGGTATGTGCAAGCGCTGCTAAGTTATAATTGAACCTCTCCGGATCAAAAGGGGATACGCGTGGATTCAGCCTGAGAAGTATTGTCCTGAAAGTCAATTT
>WSXT02134310.1:0-10625 GCA_011762715.2 Neuroterus valhalla
CGCAGTTTTTTTTCATCGATGGTACAAGATTGTGAATATAACTTCTTGAATTTCCTTGAAAAATCGAAAATTCCAATGTTGATCGTACAAAAAATGAAAAATAATCTGGGAAATCGATAACTTCCGAATGTTTAATCCAATTCGATCGTACTTTTGCAGTAATTCCCAGGGACCAAAAAGACAGGTCAAGTTCGTTAACCAGCTATTTCGGACGAAAAATTGAAGGGAGGAGCATTTTTGAAATTTTTTTTTGGACTTTTTTCCAAAACTGTAAAATTGTTAGTATGGCTTCTTGTAGTACGTAAAAGTTGAACAGTTTATCCGGATGATTTTTTTTGTTAGAAACAAAATTGTTCAGAATTGTGGCATTTCCAAAAATTCAAAAACGTAAACGAAAATGAGAATTCTCATCCAAATAATGCAAGATTGGAAAAAAAGACGGGAAGAAAATGTTTCTTTTTATGAGTCCTTTAAGATCGTTAGTGAAACTTTCATAATTTTCTCATGAAAACGAAAATTCTGATTTGGATTACACAAAAAATAATTAAGAACAAACAAAACTCAACGAGATGCAAAGAATTGTTCGAAAAGAAAAACTTTTCTTCTTTCATGGGATGCGTGGTTTTCGTTTTATTTATAATTACATCAATATCACAAATAGACTACCGAAATGTTTTTAAGATAAAACAAGGTACGAGGTATATGAATTAATATTATATATATTTGATGCATTAGAGTAAAAGGTAATATAGAAAAGTTCGTGTTTCGGATAAATTTTGATCGAGTGCGCAGCACGAGACACATGATAATAATGTAATGGTAATGTATTCGTTAAAGCCGGAAAAGCTTCAACAAAAGATAATTCACAATCATCAAATACAGCAGCTGACCTTCTATTTTTTAGTTTGAAAAGCTCTATAGACAATTGTAGGGAAGTATAAAGACCAAACGCGTAGTGCGAGGTAAATTCAACACTGAGCGTGGAGCGCGAGATCCATAAGAAGTGCGCCCTGAGCGCGCTCAAACTCGCGAGCTGCCGCGAAACGCGCGATCCCGCGCAGCAGGCAGATTTTTTTTTTTTTTAATTATATTACAGGAAAGTTGACCTTTCCAACAAGAGTTGCATAAATGTGTCTGTTCCGAGTGTCTAAATATCCATGAGATTACTGATAAACATCTCCTAAAGAGTCCTATTTTTAACGACTTTTCATTCAAATTTTGGAAATCAATTTGATTTTCGGAAACCTTCAACAGAAAAGTCGGCTTCTTTCATAATATTCTTTCATAACTTGCATAATCAGTTGAGAATTCCAATTCACAACCACCTTACACTTGAATTTTGAGACTTCTTTTCAATCTTGAATACTCTGAAGAGGGAAGTTTACTGTATGCAAAAAGGTCCATATTGATTTTTTTCTCATCTTGAATGTCCTTAAATATATTGTCCTGTTCTCAAAGACCTCACATTGAAAGCTCTGGAATGTTTTTGGTTTTTGAATACTTTCAACAGGAATGTCGGATTTACTGAAAAGGATCCTAGCCTGAATATCCATATGATTACTGACTAAATTATCACTCTCAGCTAGAAACTCTCTTCCATTGGAAGATTGTATTTCAGAAATAAAAATTTCAGATGATCATATCATGGCTTCCCTTGCTGTTCTATTGCTTTTCATCAATATTCTGTTGGATTAGGTCGTATAAGGTATTGAAGATAACCAGCAGCATATGAGTTGGAATACTTCAATTCCTCTTGAAGAATAAAGGAAGGGTGTCAGCTTCTTGAAGGATTCTTCCTTTTCCAAGTTCGACAGCAAATATTTTAGGATATGCACAAGCGTTTGGCAGGACGCCCATTCCAGCAATTTCAGTAGATATTGTTATGCAAGATTGGGACGCATGTATTCAGTAAATTGGGTTCCCAAATTCTAGTATGCATTCTTGACATTGACGAAACCTCCATTGTTCTCCCTAGAAATGAACTTGACGTTTCAATCCCTCAAGACAATTCATACCAGCCAATAACAACATACTTACGATATTACAAATTATAGAATTATCAGATACATATTATAATTGTGGTTTGATAATTGCAGATTCATTTGTAAAGAATGTAATGACTCAATTTTATTGAAGAACTATGGAAGCTGCGTGGTTGTCCGAGATTCGGGTTAATAAAGTTTAGTCCCTTAATACTCATATAACACAGCCACACACAAAAAAAATCGATTTTCGGATCTAGAGGTCAGACCATGTTGACTACATGTTTTTGGGGTCGCTGAATCCAGACCCGAAGCCCATTTTTACCTCATCACACCAGGTTTTCGACATAACCTTCAAAAAGGCTCCAGAGACACTCTAGAATGAAAAGTAATGGTGGCCGGACTGCTGGACCGTATCATATGTTTTTTGGGACGCTGAAACCATATCCGAAGTTCATTTTATTCCATCACGTCAGGTTTTCGAGATTATCTCATTCTTAGGGGCCTTTGGAGCTTTTTGAGCTCATTATTATACTTTTCATTTTAGGGTGTCTTCAAAGAATTTTTGAGGTTATGTCGGAAACCTTACGTGCTGGAGGTTTTTGGACTTCGGATCCGGATTCAGCGACCCCAAAAACATATGGTCAACATGGTCTGACCTCTAGATTGGTTTGATCAATTTTTTGGAAATTGGGCCTTTTGACCCAATTCGTAGATTGAAAATTAGTTTTTCTGGTTCTAAATGTTTTCATTATATCCTCTTATTCAAGCATTAGGTCACAGATTCTCTGTTATGAATTTATCTTTTTGTTTCAACTTGACTGTTTTGAAAGTTTTTGTGAGTTGAACTCTCTCCTTGAAAATAGTTTTTTTCTTGGTAATTGATCATTATTCCAGTTGGTAACCCAATTACTCCGTTGAAAATTTAATTATTTAGTTAAAAAATAAACCATTTCGTGAAAAATTTATCTCTTTCCCTTGAAAATTGTATTTTACATAAAAAAACAGTTCAATTAATGAATAATTCTTTTTATTCGATTATTCATTTGATGAAATTATATGATTTTTTTTGTTTAAGAAATTCATCTTTCCAAGCTGAAAAATTATATTTCCGGATCCAAAAGTAATTTCAAAGTTCATATTCGGGCGTTCTTTCCTCTAGATTGTTGGATAGAACATCAGATCTTAATACAACATTATTAATATAAAATTGATCAACCTAATTATGTGTTGACAAAATACACTTCTTGAGTGGGAAATCCAACACATGTTTCATTGAACCCCTTAGGAACAATTGTTCGATTTCAAATTCAAAGGGAAGAATGCCTGTTTTATACCTAATATCAATGTCGAATGGTTAATCATCAATGTTTATGTGAACTTCAAAACTATGTTTTGTTGTTAATAATGATCTGCATATTTAAGCATTCCAAATTAGTTTCCTATCAACATCTGAAGGGGCCACTGGTGCAAAGCATGCGCGGTACAAAAAAAAACCCAAAGTGATGGGACTGAAATGATCACATGCCCTTGAACTTGAAAAAATAAAATTTCTACCCAAATTCTGTTAAAGACCACTGAAAATTGATTTCACTATACGAGCTTTTAGAGGCCCTGTACCAGAAATCAGCAAAAGTAGACGTCGTTCGCAAATCTGGTGTAAAAAACGCGCTTTTTTGAGGTTAGGTTGCTGAAACTAAAATTCTTAATCAGCTTAAAATTCACACTCAGAGCAAGAAAAGTGTGACCAGTGAGAAATGCCAAAAGTTGCTCACACGATCGTTTCTTTGTGGTATGACATAAGTTAGTAAGGATGAATGTTGTTTGAGGTCAGATCCTTTGGTGCACTCGGAGACTCGATGTCTCCGAGAGGTCGGGAACCGGATACGATTAATTCGGGCCCAGCGGCTCCGATGATATTACTGATAATTGGTCGTTGGAACGGTGGTGAGGAGCAAGGTAGAGCAGCTCGCAAGATAACACGGCGCAACTTTGCTTGCGAGTCTAACCCATAACTAAGGTGCGCCTTATTTAAGGCATTATAAAGGCCCTAATTAATACAATGTGGGGGTAGGCGAGATTTTTTTACGAGGCCGCGGGGTTTTATCGCCAATTAAGTTCGCGCTGCACTGTGAGAAGGCCATGAGAGTAGGAGAGATAGCGAGAGAGGAACAGTAAGGCGGAAAGAGAGGGAGGAAGAGAGAAAGAGAAAAGAACACACGTTGAGTCGAAGATTTGAAGAGAAAAAAGGAGACTGCAGAAGGTCGTGGCCAAGGAATGTCTACCTCTGACACCTCGGAAACCTTCAAGAAGGTATCAACCTTGCCAGCATCACCGTCCCAACTTATCCCATTTTTTCTTATTAAGGTCGGTATGAAGTCTCCTGCCTTATGAACTTTTCGATGCACCGAACATGCGCCTTGCAAAAAAGTGATTCGTAGCCGATTTGATATGGAATTTGGTATGTTCAAGCCCCGGAAGTTATATCGTATCCTCTTACCCTTCCTAACCCACCACTCACCAACTTCACTCCTTATCCTATACTCCATCCCCCTGCTCACCCCTTACTTTCTTCACACATCCCTAACCGTCACTTGCCCGCTCAACTTCCAGCTTCACACTTTCCCTTACCACCAAACTTCTCCCTAATCTCTCTCACTTCTTCTTGCCTTCCTGACACTAGCACTTGCTAATCTCCGCACCCCTCACCTTCCTTATTGACCTACTGCTTACCTACCATCACTTGCCCCTCCCGTCACTTCCTCTTGCAAAACTAGCCCTTTCGAGGAAAATGTACAACGAACGGACGGTTACCCGATCGAAACTACTAGACTATTCTTGATTAGGATCGAAATGGAATCTACTTTTTTATGAACTTTATCAAACATAAAAAGCATCTTGCAAAAAGTTCATGATAATGAGGAGAAATTTATCATATTTAGTCATCAAGAAGAACTCACCCAACCACTTTAACATACTTCTATCCTAACCACCCTCCTCACTACCCGGCTTGAACTCCCCATAATTCTCCCTCCCCTACTTTTCCTTACTTTCTCATTCCTTTCACTTCCAAGTTCTATGCCTTACCTTACTTCCCACCCTCCTCTTACTCAACTATCATTTGTCCCTCCCTCTCATGTTCTTTTTCACACCCTCCTTCTTTTCACCTCATAATATCATCATCACTTTACCCCACTTCGCAATGTAACCCAACACTTTTTCTCCCCTGGCTCGTCTCATCTCTACTCAAATCTCTTCCTACTTCCCTTTACTTACTTTCCTACGCATCATTTCTCCTTACTCTTTTTCCCTACACGTCCCACCTCTTTCACTTCTCCACACTACTTTCTGATTCTCCTCTAAGAAACTCTAATGGAACCTTCAACTGTTTTCTCATTCTCGGATACCTCAAAGAGGATACAACACAATGGACTTTTTCATGCATCAAGAGCAAAACACAATCGGATATTCTCTTATTTGAACTTGCTCAAAGCCTATTTATTGGAATGATGTGTATGGGTTAAAATATTCAAGTTACCCGATTCTTTATCAATTTTTCTTGGCATTCCTTATCTAGAATTAAAAAATTAGTTGGAGCAGAAAAGTGATCGTAAATTTCATATATGTATCCTTTCCTCTCTTCTTCTAACATCTTCTCACAAGTCTTTTTACCGCCCCGCACTAACATACTTTCTTCAACTTTCTTTCAGTTCTTTAATCCGCTCATCAATCCCTCTCTTATCACCGTTCTTCTCTATTCCTAACATACTATCCTCACTTCCAACCTATAACTTCTCCCTCCCAACACTTACTGTTTCATCATTTTCTCAACCTTATTGCCCTACTTAGAATCCCGACCCCTTATATCCCCTCAACTAAATTAATGCCCTACCTATCGCCCGATTAAACTCGTGGCCCTCCCCTCATTAATTGCCTCTCCTACCACCTTGACTTATTTTTTCGATCCCTTGCTCCCTCACTTACTCTCATCAAATTGTCTACGTCTAACTTACTCGACCAAAAATATAAGCATTTTTACGCAGAGCTACGAAACACCATAACAACATATCTCTTTCCTACTTTATAAGCATCTAGAGAAAATATTCATTCTTGTGAAGTTCTCTATAAACAAAAAATAGGACACGAGAATCTCCATAAGTCGTTTTAATATCTGTTATTTTCTATATTATACAAAACTGTTTTATCTCACCCACTCATCTTCCACTATCATCCCCTTACTTTCTTTTCTATCACTTTCTTTTCCGCTCTTCTCACCAACCCTTCCGTACCCTCTCTCTTCTCCAGCGGAAAATGTACAATGATCAAACGAACACCTATTTAAACTACAACTTTTCTTGTCCAGGACCGGAATGCTCTAAAACGAGGGGAAGAAAGGAAAACGAAAACCCAAACCAGCCGACATACTTCATTATAAACTTTCCGTGCATCAAATTCACTCTCCTTAAACTTCAAAATCAAAACTAAAAAAACTTATGCAATCTAGAAAAGACTTGCTACTATCCTTTCTCTGACTCATCAAAGACAAATGTATAAGAAGAGGAAGAAAAATTGTAGAAGTAGGTCTCATACGCATAAAAAAATGTTCAGTAGCCTACCCAGTCGTCAATGAAGTCATCAAATCCTTCCTTCCTTTTCTACCTATCTAATCCTGTTCTATTTGACCTTTTCTTCTCTCAGCATCCTTTTATTCCTCCAGACTTTCCTAACCCTTATTCTGATTCGAACATTTCTTTCCCTCCCACTTTCTTCACTCCTCTCCAACCCTTATTCCCACGTCCAGCTCTCAGGAAAGTACAATGGATGGACAGACATCCAATCAAAACTCTAAGGGTTTCTGCCTAGAGCTAAAAAATCCCTTCATAGAAAAAAAAAGAGAGAGTCAACCAAGAGAAAGCTGCATTACTTATTACTCATTTATGCCCTTATAGCAGAATACCAAGAAGCTCATATATCAAGGAAGAGTTCGAAATGTATCCTCTCACAAAAATCTCAATGAGCATCTAATTATTTCCCTTTCGGCTTATTAGAGACAAACATGTAGGAAGCGGGAAGAAGTAGTCAAAGAAGGTGATATGCGCCCACAAAGAAGAAGTTTCCAAGTCTGGTAAGTAGTTGGATAGGTCGTTTAAATCTTTCTTCTTCCCTTTCTACACAAAACTGTCTCTTCCTGCCTGTTTTATTTTCCTTTAGCAATCCTTTCATTACCACCGTGACTTTCCCTTCTACTCTTTACCAACTTGCCTGGAACTACAAAGCCCTAAAAAGAGGGACAAGACCCAAAAAAGCTCGAAAATTATAAGAGGACTCCCAGCTCCCTCCTCTCTGATTCATCAGAGACAAATGTATAAATAGTGGATAAAGTAGAAGTTGGAGTCAAAAAAGGATTTCGAAGCAATCAGGTCGGTGCATTTCCTCTCATTATCTATCCTGTCTTATCCTCTCTTATATGATCTTACCATGCCTACTATCCACTCACTTCCCTCACATTCAATGCTCCTCTAATCATAACTTCTCCTTCCACTTCTCTCACCTTCTTCTTCTACCCTTTCTCACACTTTTCCATTCCAAAAAAAAGAATGGCCGCTATTTTCGCAATTTTCTACTTCTTGCAAATTTTTTCGCGATTCAGAAAACTTAAAGGACTCTTATAACAGTATTGGATAAAAAGAAATCGTTTCAAATATTTGAGATGAATACAAGGTTTTCGAAGAAAATAATAATTCTACCGCATCACAAGAAACACTTTGTAGGGATGCCGTTTAGGGAAAAAAATAAAGCCTTTCTTGGACTACCCTCATACATATCCCATTTTGTCTCTCCACCTCAGCGCACTGCCCCGCATCTACTATATCCATACGTTGAAGTAATTGTACGTATAACGTTCTTACATATAGGCGTGCGAGAAAAACTGAAAAGCATTACGTTCCAACTACACGGTAAGCAAGAAAATGGCAAGTCGTATACCGCATAAAGTGGATTTCCCATGATAAACGAGACCTCAATTGAATAAGTTCTGCAGAGAACTTTTCACATTATCAATTTTCACTTTACTTCAGCTTGGAAACTTTGCAAATAGAGTGCATAATGTTAACCATTCTTTCAGGCAGCCTTATAAGTGTCTATTAAAATTCATGACGAATCTTACATTGTCTGATACATTTCACATTTCCCCTTAGTACCATACACAGAAATTTGGAAAAACAAAACCAAAATAATTAGACATCCAAATTTTCGAACTGTGAAGTTATTGTACAAAAAACGACAATAGTGAGGTAAAGATGTACTGGTGCGCTAGAATCTAGTTTTTCCAACATAAATGCAGGATAATTTCATTTGCGTTTCCTTCCAAACCAAATTAAATTTTCTACCTTCGATAACGATCCTCTTCATAATGTTCATACCCTTCCACTTTTAGAGGTTAGGCTTCCTTTTGGAACTCGTTCAATCATATTCTAGATACTTGTGATTCTGAGGGAAGGATCATCCTACTTGAAGACATGAATGGATTGTTTGCTTTCTAATCCTCTCCATCAGTTCTTCAAGGACTTCCCTCACTCCCATGGGCTATCGTATCACCCTCCTGTTCATGAAGTTAAATGCTGTTCAGAAATCCATAAAGAGTGCAACAATATTTCCCTTCTTTTAAATCAAGTTCCTATTGACTAGAGAATTGAGCACATATATATTGTCTGTGGTGCTCTCTTTTTCCTGATCCCTGTCTGGTTGTGTCTAATATATTTCCTTTCCCTTAAAAGCGGCTTCCCAACCTCTTTCCCAGTATTGTTCGCATAGAAATTATATCTTACTGACATGAGTTTGATATTTCTATATTTATCTACCCTTTTTCCTCATCCTTGCTTGAATAATGGTACTAGCAGACCCGTTTTACATTCCTATGGGCACCCTTTGCCTATTATTATTTGGGCCCAAGCAATGACCTCCAATCCTGGTCAACTGGGCTACACTCTGGGTTAAAACACTCAGACCTGTCCGGTGCCTAGATAGAGCAAAAGGTGGACAGTTTTCCTGTTGCCCAAATGACGTAAAATGCAAGTCCAACAAGGATTGAGAGTAAGTAACAAATTTTCCAACGTTGTTCCTGGATTCACTTACACTTTTCCTGTAATATACATGCTGCGTAAGTCGTAGTGTATCCCTTTATAGGTTTCAGAGAAAGTTGTGTCTTTCCCTTCCTTTCTACAACTTAGGTAAAATCTAAAATGTTAAGGATTTCCACGTCAAATTAAGGCACCTCCAAACACAGTAAAAACAAGGTGTGAATGAAACACTCGTTTCAGGGTACCATTTACCTGCAACGGAAATTACCCTGAATAGTGTTCATGTTACCAAAATAAGCAGGATGCGATTCGTCGTCCACTTGGGGCACGGAGTTTTATTATTACAACTTTGTCGATCATAAGCCATAGTCTTTAGACATTGCAAGGAGCGTTATATGCACCTTGTAATATTGGGCCACGACTATATACATGCCGGTAGTCTGCATGCATGCAGAACAGACGATCTTTTCACGTCGTATATATTATGACCACTGATATGTATCACACCCTGGATAGAATCTAGCCATGTATTTCTAGGTTAAAATGACGACACTCTTCAATGCCTTATAATACACGCTGTTCTAATTCGGCATGTTAATATATTCAGCTGACTCAAGAACATACTCCAATTCGAGGCTTTAGCTTGTTTTGCACTTGGGACGTCATCCACTATCTGAGGTATAATACAGATCAGGCCCGCATTTTTAACGTCATCCACTAACCAGGGTATATAATACAGATCAGTGTCTGAAGGTCCTCTTCTTGGTTCCGGAGGCTATAAGAGAAAGAATGGCAAACTCCCACATACCTTTTATCCTTACTTGACGCATAGGTTTTGGAACCAGGATAGCAGCTTGCATATTCTCACCTAATAGAGGGTCCTTGCTTTACATCATGCAATCAACACACCATTTATACTTCGAAGACCATCGCGTAAATTCAAAATAGCACCTGTGAAAAGTATCCCATATAGTTGGCTTATCGTACCCAAAGTGCTAAGGTGAAGTAAACGCCGTGCAGATTTTACCTGCAACAAAATTTACTCCCAAGATTTTACTGTATAAAGTGGATTATAGTGGTCATTTATAACTTCATCCGAAGTGTTTCTCAGTCTAACGCAGAAAGAAATCTGGTCATCCATACTTCAATCTTTGAAATCCACATTCACGTCCATATCGAAGGAACACATTCTTATATTTAGGTACACGGAAAGGGTCTCACACCGCTGACCGATGTCCGTCACATCGAGAAGTGATGTTCGATCGAAAAAAATTGAAAAGTGGAACGAAAAACATTAGCAATCGATGTGCGCACATCAATTTTCGATGCCCGGACACCAATTCTCAATGTTTTGCACATCAACCACTAATGTCCTTGCGCATCAGACATAAAACATCAACCAATGGTGTGACGCGCAACAATCGTTGATGCCCCGAATATCGAAAATTCATGTGCGTGACATCGTAAATCGATGTGCGTCAAAATGGTGAACGGTGCGCCGCGCTCTAGTGGTACGCGTGTTCCAGCGCATCGACTATTGGTGTGCGGGGCAGCGATGATCGCT
>WSXT02134321.1:0-10625 GCA_011762715.2 Neuroterus valhalla
GAATTGGTAACAAAATATTGAAGTTTTCAAACATAATAGTGATTTCTTGGAAGGAAAATTGAATTTTTAATACGAGAGTTTAATTTTCAACTTGGGTTGTTGAATTTTCTACCAAAATGATAAATTTCAAACCAAGAAGATAAATGACCTTTTTGAAGAGACGAACTTCCAATTAGATGTTGAATTTCCCACTGAAATAATGAATTCACAGTTGGAATATAAATTTTGACTAGAAAAGATGAATTTTTAACAAATAATTTAGGTTTTCAAACAAATGAGTTTTTATGAGAAAAATTGAATCTTCAGAACAAGAGTGTCATCTCCAACTCTCAACCAGGAAGATGAATTTTTTCATCTGAAGAGACGAATTTTCAACTAGATGTTTGAATATCTGACTAAAATTAATGACGAATTAATTGGACAAATTAGTCGGACAAATTAATTTTCAACTAGAAGAGATAAAATATCAACAAAGTATTTAATTTTATATCAAAATAAATGAGTTTCCATTGAAGGTACTGAATTTTCGACACAAGAGTTTCATTTTTAACCCGGTTGTTGAATTTTCCACCGAAAAGATTCATGTTTTCAACTGCGAAGATGCATTTTCTATTTGGAGAGACGAATTTCCATCTTAATGTTGACTTTCTTAGAAAGAATGAATTTAGAGTCGGTCAAATAAGTTTTCAACCAGAAGAGATCAAATATCAACAAAATAATTAATTTTTCATCGAAATAAGTGCGTTTGTATTGAAGAACTTGAATGTTCGATACAAGAATTTAATTCACAACCTGGTTGTTGCATTTTCTACCAAAAAGATCAATTCACAACCAAGGATGAATTTCCTATTTGAAAAGACGAATCCTCAACTGAGGTTGAATTTCTAACTAAGTTGGGTAATTTTTTTTTCAACTAGAAAAAACGAATTCCTAACAAAAAATTCAAGTTTCAACCAATGACATGAATTTTTCACCAAAAAGATGAATTTCCTACTTCATGAGACAAGTTTCAATGAAGTAATGCAATTCGAAGCAGAAAAATGTGTTTTCAGCCACAACAAAGAATTCGGTTGAACAACAAAATGTTGAATTTTGAAACAAAATGAATGATATCAGAGTTGGAAGAATTAGTTTTCAACGGCAAAGACAGATTTCTTACGAAACATAAAATATTTCAATTATATAAGTGAGTCATCAATCAAAAACTTTGATCTTCATATATAATATTGAATATTCGTCCAAAACAGATGAATTCAGAGTAATTCATAGGCAAGTTTCTAAGAAAAAAAACTGCATTTTTAACACAAGAATTCTACTTTTATTCCGATATTTGGAAGTTCAGCCAACGAAGATCCAGCAACATTATTCTATTCGAAAGAAGGAAATGTGTTTTCAAAGGAAATAAAGAATTTTCAAATATATTGTTAAACTCCAAACAAAAATAAATGAACCAAGGTTCGAGAAAAGTAATTTCTAACCGAAATAGCGAATTTCTCACCAAATATAAAAGATTTTGACCATCTGAAGGAATTTTTAATATAAAAATTATATTTTCCAACAAAATATTGGATTTTTGACTTATATACTTTTATTTTATTTAACAACAGCTTACCAGTACATAAAAAATACATAGTGTAGCTGCGATATTTGTTTAGGTCATACGACCTGTACAAAGAAGCTGAAATAAATGATAAGTACCCTTATTACAATTATTATATATAACCTTGAACTATACAATTAAAGCCTTTATCACTACGGTGACATTACGGAGACAAAAATAAAATTTCTTCAAATTTAAAAAGTGATATTGCTGAAGTCATCAAAAAATAATTCTTTGCCAGTGCAAGGCTTCACAAACCCTTCCCTACTTGCAGACTTGCACGCGAGCATTGTTCCCCAAATAAGAACAAAATTTCATGGCTCGTCTCTCGGGATAAAGGCGAAAGTACCAGCAATAGAAAAATAATGGAATGAAAGAAAGGATTGAATTTGTCTTGCACGGCTGCTTCCGATATTGATTTAAGGAGGATTGTTAACGATATTTGGATTGTCAAGAAATGCACATGGAAGGTTGGTTGAAAGGTTGTATGTAAGCGATTGAGAAGACTGTGATGATTTCCCTATAGTCGGCCAAGTGAGAAAATAAACATGTAGGCAATTGAGCAAGTAAGAAATGAAGCACCTAAGCTAGCAAGTAATTAAGCAAATGAGCGAATGAGCGAGTAGGCATGCAAGCAAGTTAGCAATGAACAAATGGGCAAGTAGGCAAATAATCAAGTGAACAAGTATGAAATCATGCAAATGAGCAAGTAAAAACTAAGAAATTTAGCAATCAAACAAATATGCAAGTAGGCAATTAGGCAAGTAAGAATGTAGGCAATTGAACAAGTAGGCTATCAGGCAAGTAAGCAATGAGGCAATTAAATAAGTAGTCGATTAAACAAGTAGGTGAGTGAGCAGGTAGACATGCAAGCAAACAATCAAATAAGAGAGTAGGCCAGTAAGCAAGTAGGTAAGCAACCAAGTAGGCGTGTAAAAAAGTAATCGAGTGAGAGAGTAAACAGGTAAGCAAATAAGTAAGTGGGTGAGTGAGCACGCAAGAAATTAAACAAGTAGGCAAGTAGGCAATCAATCGAATGAAAGAGTAAGCAAGTAGGTGTGTTCATAAGTGAGCTAGTAGGCGTATTAGCAAGTAAGCAATTGCGAAAGTAAGCAAGTAACCGAATAAGTAAGGGGGGTTAGTAGGCAATCAAATAGGTAAGTAACAATTAAGAAAGTAAGCAAGTAGGTAAGTAGCCAAGTAGGCTTGTAAAAAAGTAAGCGAATGAAAGAGTAAACAAGTAAGCGAATAAGTAAGTGGGTGATTAAGCAAGTAAGAAATTAAACAAGTGAGCAAATAATCAAATGAGCAAGTAAGAAATTAGGCAAATAAGCGTGTAAGAAATTGAGCAATTCAGCAATCAAAGAAGTAGGCAAGTAGGCAATTGAGAAAGTGAGGAATTAGGCGATCAAACAAGTAGGCAATTGGGCAAGTAAGCATGTAAGAAATTAGGCTATTGAACAATTGAACAAGGAAACAAGCAAGTAGGCGAGTGAGCAATTAAGCATGCAAGCAAATAATAAAATAAGCGAGTGAACGAGTGAGCAAGTAAGGAAGGAAGTAGGTGTGTTAGCAATTAGGCGAATGAGAAAATAAGTAAGTAAGCAAGCAAGCAAGCAAGTGTGTGGGGGGGGGGTGAGTAAGCAAGTAGGCGTGTTAGCAAGTAAGCGAATGAGAAAGCAAGAAAGTAGGCAAGTAAGCGAATAAGTAAGTGGGTGAGTAGGCAAGCAAATAGGTAAGTAACAAGTAAGCAAGTAACTTAGCAAGTAGGTAAGTAAGCAAGTTGGCGTGTAGATGAGTGAGCAAGTCGGCGTGTTATCAAGCAAGCGGATCAGAAATTAAGAAAGAGAGCAAGTAAGTGAATAGGTAAGTGGGTGAGTAGGCAAGCAAGTAGATAGGTAATCAAAAGAGTAAGCAAGCAAGCAACGTGGAAGGAGAGTACATTCATACAAAGGGGAAGACAGGAACAGTATTAGGCTATGTTATTGTAGACGATCATGTAAGGGAGGAAATTTAGGGGCTAAAAACAGGGGAATACGCAGACCTGGACCATATTCCCCTAATAGTGACCTGAGAAAAACCGGCGAATGGGAAACAGTAGAGAAAAACAGCAGAGGCAATGAGGAGAGAAAAAAGAGAAGGGAAAGGTCATTGGTCAGCTTAAGGAATAGGAGAATTCAGAGAAAAGATGAGGATATTGAAAACGGGGAAGGAAATATAATTATAGAGATGAAAATGGTGATAGGCAAGGTAAAAATAATATAAGGAGATACTATTGAAGAAGAAGTCAGAGAATTGGAAAAGGAGCAGCTGGGATGCAGAATGTGAGAGAATGAAAGAAAGATATATAAAAAATAAGAAAAAAGAAAGGAGGTAACAGTAGTTCGAAAGAATACAGAAAAAAAGGAGTATTAAGCATTTTGTTAAAGGAAGAAAGAGGGGGAGAAACGAAAGTTGAAAGAGGAGACAGAAAGGGCTAACACAGAGAAAAAAGTATGGAGAATAGTAAATGGAGATAGGTAAAAAGTGAAAAACGATTATTCGAAAGATTGAAATGTTAGAGTGGGAAGAATACTTTATGGGATTGTTAGAAGAAGTGTAGAAGGAAATAAAGAGAGTAAGGGAAGAGGGATGTGAAAAGGACAAAACAGGGGAGTTAACAAGAGAGAAACAGGAATAACTGGCCAGAAATATGGAAAGAAGAGATAGTGCTTATAATGGGAAAGACGCTGATGCTAACATTATGTATATAAGATATATGTTTCAATAGTTCCAGAGAGGCTGAAAAAAGAAATAGAGAAAAATAAAATAATTCCGTCGAATCAGGAAGGATTTAAGAAACGTATTGGAGTGATGGATAATGTCTTCGTGCTAAATTATATCATAAACAGAAGAATGAAGAGAAAAAGAGACAGGTCGTGGGATACGAATAGGACTGTTGGTTATGAGGAATTGGAAAAGAGATAAGGAAATGCAAATAAAGTTCAGATAGCAGAGGATAGGGGAATCAAGATACAATGAACAGTATAAAGTAATTGAAAAAGAAGGATTGCCAAAATATCTAGAAAGAGGACAAGGGAAAGGATATGGACAAGAAAAGCTAGATGGAAACAAAGAAATGAAGTAAAGGAAGCAATGTTTTAGGAGAAGGATAAAAAGGGAAAGTGCAGTGTGCATGGGTGGAGGTGACATTAGATCATGTATGGGATGGTTGTATGGAAGGGGAAGAAGAGAAGGAAGGATGGCAAGAGAGTGTTAAGAAAATTTTAGGGGAAGAGGAAATGGGAGAAGAATGAGCGAAAGAGGTGGAAAACCCTAGAGTTGTGAAAGAAGAAGAATGAGGAAGCGTAGGGAAGAGAGAATGGAAAGATTCAGTAGTAGAATCCTCCAAATCTCTTCCCAATTTCGTTGAAATTAACATTCTGGTTATTTCCTTCTAATGGGATAAAATCAAAAAAAATTAAAATATTTATACAAAACAGTGCACATTTTCTTCATTTTATAAAATATTCCAAAGATTAGTCAATTTTGACGTTGAGTGTACACCGAGAACATCCTCAAATTCACCGCGTCATCTTTCAGCTCAATGGCGTTCAAAAATGGCTCATGATATTTTAATAAGTCTTTGGCGTCGGGAACGCAGAGAAACTTCCTAGTCTAAGGTTTGAGCAACGACCGAAACTACCACGAGAGGCGCGTACAAAAATTTTCATTTCTGCTGCGTAACTTCCGAAATCGATTGTTACCAATGACGAATGTCGATGAACGCGAAACGGTCGAATTTGTCATAAAAATTTTCTAGCTTTAGTAAAATTCGAAAATGTAAAGTCATTTTCTACCAATCTTCACTCTATGGGTCCCCTTTTTTAGTTCCTGCGTAATCATTGTACGGTTATTCCACTGCAATTGAAACGCTCTCAGGATTTTTTGTAAATTATAGATTTGGGGTAAAGAATGGAGTATTTTATAAAGTAATTTTTTTTTTTGGGTGATGTTTATTAACATTCAAACTATCATTGCTTAAAACGATAATAAATATATGATTTCTAAATTAATTTTTTGTCAAAAACACCCAAATAGAATTACGGAGGATCCTCCGAAAATTGAAATTTAGGTTTTCCCCGAAGAAAAAATAGAGGATTAAACTTCAAATAACTACTGATTATTAAACAATTGTTATCTGAATTATTTTATTCTGGAGCGTGCTCAGAAGCCTCTTCAAAATTTGCATTTTCAGGGCGATATGCATTGCATTTGCAACAAAGTAGTTGGATTTTCAAACAAAAAATTGATTTTCCACTGAAGAAAAAAATGTTAATTTTTAATTCAGAAATATGACTTTTTAACTAATTTTGTCAGAGAATTTTCAATAAAGAATTATCTAATCTTCAAACAAAAAGGAATTAACTTGAACCAAACACAGTTACATTTTTCACCTCATAGTTAAACTTTCAAGCCGAAATGACGAATTTGCCAGAAGATGAATTTTCATTCCCTTGAGGACGATTTTTCTACTCACAACATGAATTCTAAACAAAAAGGTTGAATTTCAAACCAACTATTCAAAATAAATAAAAAAAAAATTATAACTAAAAAGTTGAATTTTTAATAATGAAAATATTTCTTTCATATGAAAATATGATAGTTGATATTTCAACTGAAAAAATATTCTCATTCTCAATCAAAAAGAGTTGAATCCGACGTAAGAAGACAAATTTTTCCCAAAGTATTTAAATCTACAGACAAAAAAGATTGATTTTTGAATTTCCAAATAGGAAAAATGAATCTTCAACATAGCAATTGAATTTCTGAGCAGGAAATACGAAGTTTCTCGAAAACTTGAGAATTTTCGTAACAAAGTTTATTTGCAGGCAGACAGTTGGATTTTTTATAAAAAAAATACGATTTTCAACCATCGAAGGAGAATGCATTACGAAAAGTTGAATCCTTAAATTTTTCTCTGGGATTTTAGACCAAAAGTGTTCCGTTTTCAACCAATAATAAGATAGTTAGATTTGTATTCCAGAAAATTAATTTTTAAAACAAAAAAAATATTTTCAACAGGATGGTTCAATTTCCACCAGAAGCAATAAATTATTGAATATTAAAATGAATTTTCAAAACAAAATTTTGGATTTCAACCGAGCAATTGAATTTTGTTTCGAAAAGATTTATTATTATCAACCAAGAGTTGAGGATTTACAAAAGATCCAAAAAGTTTAATCAAACTGTTCAATTTTTTTTATGAAACCTATTAATTTTCAATCAAAAATGAATCATCCAAATTTTTAGTTTAAGAAATCAGTTATGAGAAAAAAGAAGTTGGATTTTCCCTTGGGCTTTATTCATTCGGTTCAAATTTTAGTGTTGGATATCAAATTGATTTTGGAAAAATCTGTCTTTTTTTATTTTTGTAGATTAAAATTGTTTGTGTTGGAAAATCATCCTTTTTGATTTAAAATTCAACCGTTTTATAAAAAATTGAACTATTTTGTATAAAATCGAAAAATTTGGTAGAAAATTATCAATCTCAGAAAAAGAAACTATTTTGTAAGAAAATGGTCTTTTATTCAAACAAAAATCTTCTTTTGGAATTCAATCCGGGAAGACAAATTTTTAAGAAATTATTGAAATATTGAAATGAAACATATTGTCTCTCAATCATAAAGGATGACTTCTTATCCGAATAAACTTATTAGAACTAAATAAATCAAAAATACCCCAAAAAAGATTATTCCCAACCAAATAGTTGAATTTACTACCTGAATAGTTCCATTTCCAACCTAAGGAGATGAATCTTGAACAAAACCGAATTTTCAAAAAAATTATCATTTTCAACAAAACAGTTCAATTTTATACAAAACATTTGAATTTCCGAGCGAACAGTTGAATTTTTACATAAAAAGAATGTCTTTTCGAACAAAAATAATTTTAATAGAGTTTCATCCAGAAAGACAAATTTTCAAGGAACTAGTTTGATATTGGAATGAAACAGTCCCAGGGAATAGTTCAATTTTTAGCCAGAACAGATCAATTCTCAAACAATTGCACTTTTTAATAAACAGACGAATTTCCATTCAGAAATATGAGTTCTCAACCTAGCATTGTCTCATTTTTTGAGAATTTATCTCGAACGTCAAAAAACAGTTCGCTTGTCTCTTTTCTATTCTTCTAGCTTTTTTTTTCAAGCTCACAGCGGAGCTGGTCCTTTTCCCACAAAAAATTGAATTTAATTTACATTAATTTTATATTTCAATTCAAATATACCATGGGACAAAACAAAATATTAATAGCCTGTTCCTCTCCTAGTGAGGTTTGAATATTTGAAAAAAAAGGAAAGCCCCCTTCTAGATTCCAAAAATCGAGGGAATACATCAAGAGAATGTGAGCTGATTGATCGTGTGCCATCATTAGGCGTTTAGTGGCTCCGAAAGAAGAGGATTTACCGCATCTCTAAGCTCTAAGGCTCTAAGCTTTCGAAGAGGAGAGTAGAGGAAAAAAAGTGTTGTTACTTTTCTTTGGGAGGTTGACGATAACGAGGCGTGGACCTCGTGTAACACCTGAGGTGTCGAGGCCGCGAGGATAGCTTGCCAGACATCCATCACCTCTTTGTATCGTCAGAAGGTAGAGTGACACCTGGTTCTTGGTCCCTTTTGAAACCACCCTCTTTTCCTCGTCCCCCGAGCGGTTCGGAGCGAGTCACCCGGAACCGCCCTGTACCCTCGCCCTCGCCTCGTCACGCCTCGGTCAGCACGACAGCGCAAAAATAAACAACACTCATCGGCCACGGAGATTCCGGTGATCATCCTCCGTAATCCCGGATGATTTTTATTGATGACCCATGTCCTGTCGACTAGTCACTAGAGACATTCCTTCGCGATAAGAAAAATTGGAATCAAAATTGACCCAATACATATTCTCGCGTACGGCTACGTGCTTGCGTTGCCCCACTACTCGGTTCTCCGAGACTAATGCATCGTACCGACTATGTGGCTCATAATCAAAAAGGCTATCTCTTAGAATCAAATTTAATGTCTCTTATGAACAAAATCAGAATCTCTCATAATTAAAGCGACCATCTTAGATAGTCGAATCTCGATAAGCTGTTGCCCTTATTGCCAGCTCTTCATGAATGATCCTGATGACGCCATTACTGTAGGGGTTTCCTTCCAAAGAAAGTTAAGGGTTAAGTTAAGTAATTCATCAAATAACTGCAAATGAATGATAGTAGAATCCCAATATAACAACTTCAACTTATATTATTCTTACTTTAACCTCAAAACTGTCAGCCTACTGAGGCCTTGAGATTTCTCCATCAAGTGCAATACTTACCAATATTTCCGATCTAAATCACAGCAAAAAAACTTTACAGTACAAAACACATCGTAAATTACAAGTTATTCTGCAAATATAAAACGTAATAACAGTAGCAACTAAACTCTACAAAGTTTTAACCTCAAGCGCGTCCTTTGTAAAAAATGGCGAAGAATCACAGTCAGTGATGCTAACCAACCGCGCTTTATGCAACTTGCGCACGCAACACACAAATGGTGGATAGTTGAGTTGGCCATTCATAGTGTCAATTCAGCTGTCCCAGTAGTGGTAGATCTATAATGTTCAGATATATTCAAAATGATTATCTCTGACGGGCGAAACAACTTTGTCTGATAATCAAAACGGCTATCTATTAGAATGAAATCTACTCCCCCTGATCATCAAATCTACTTCCTCTGCTAATCAAAACAAGTATGTCCAATAATTAAAGAATCCATCTTAGATAGTCAAATCTCGACCAGCTGTTGCCTGCATTGCCTACTTTTCATGAGCTCTAGGTCAGTAGCTGATCCTGATGATGCCATTATTATAAATGTTTCCTGCAAAATAAAGTAAAGGGTCATAGTAGGATAGTAGAATTTTAGTAATCTAATAAATAACTGTAGATTATTTATAGCAGAATTACAATTAAACAACTTTAACTTATGATATTTTAACCCTAACCTCAAAAATATCAGTCTTGAAAGGCCTTGAGACTTCTTTATCAAGTAAAATACTCATAAATATTTCCGATCCAAATCACAGCAGAAAAACTTGACTGTACAAGAGACATCGCGAATTACAACTCATTCTACATTTATAAAACGTAGAAACAGTTGTAACTGAACTCGACAAAGTCTTACCCTCAAACGCGTCCTTTGTGATAGATGGCGGAAAATCACAGTCAATGATGTTAAAGGACCGCGCTTTCTCCAACTTGCGCGCGCAACACACACATGCAGGATAGTTGAGTTCACCATTCCACAGAGTCAATTCATTATTCCAGGAGTGTTAGTTCTGTTTTTTTTTTTTTTTGTTTTGTTTTTCTATTATGTTCAGATATACTCGAAATCATTATCTCTGATGAGCAAAACAACTATATCTGATGATGTAAACGGCCATCTATTAGAATCAAATCTACTGCCTTGTTAACCAAATTTGCTTCCTCTGATAATAATCAAAGCGACTGTCATTTATCTGCAAAAGAAAGTGGGAGGTCAAATGATGACAATATATTCAAAGTATCTCATTAAATAATTGAAAATGATTATTGATATGATCCCAATGTAACAACTTCAATTTTTATTATTCTAACCCTTACTATAAAACTGTCAGGCTCATGAGGCCTCGAGACTTCTACATGAAATGGATATTTACCAATATTTCAGATTCAAGTTACAGCAGGTAGGCTTGACCTTACAAAATACGAGTCATTCTACAATTAAGAACATAATAACAGTCGTAACTGAACTTTACAAAGTTTTGCTGTCGAGCGCGTCCTTCGTGAAAAAAGGCGGAGAAATCATAGTTAGTGATACTAACAAACCGCGCTCCCTCAACTTGCATGCACAGTATCCGAATAAAGGATGGATCAATTTGGTTATCCTAGATAGTGACCTAGGTAAAAAAGTTATATACACTGCAACCTCAATCTCATTCCACCCGAACTCGCACCTTCCTCGAAATGCGCTCGTGGACGAGACGGTGCGGG
>WSXT02134332.1:0-10625 GCA_011762715.2 Neuroterus valhalla
ATTACAACTAACAATTCACCAGTGTAAGAGAATTTTCCCCTCAGCGAAAGCCTATCCTTGATGAAGCACCTTAATTCAAGATAGCGGACAACCTGTAAAGGGTTGATGGTCGAAAACTCCGATTTCAGCTTCCTATATAGTATTCTAAAGATGGCAAAAAAAAAAATTTTTTTAACCAATGAATTGCAATAATACATATAGGAATCCGACTAAATATGCTTTACTACTATTATTCGGATGTTTGAAATATTTATCAAAGCATTGTTCAGCTGTTTATAAAGGAATAAGGAGAGATGATGGTTGGGAGAAGAGATATCCCATTTCTTTAGTGGATTGGATGTTGGAAAATGCGTGAAGCCATAACGGTGAAACGACCCAGAAGTAAGGGATGCTAGATGATTGTGGGAAGGCTGTTTCAATGCTCGAGAAGATACCATAGACATAAACGTAAAGTTACCACCATTCCGAGCGATAGGTAGTATCCGCTTTTCGAATTATCGAATGTCGATTCCATTTCCAACCAGGATCACATAGAAGGACGGGCTGCTTTCAAATGCGGACACTATCAATTACGAGATTTCATTCTACCTTCAGGGACTCATTACCGCAGACTGTTCTATTAGATTCACGACGCCTTTTGGAATTTATATTCTTGTTTTTACTCCATAAATGAAATTCGATAAGGTATGAGGAACGTTCATTAATTATTCTGCTCGGATAAAGAACCTACTCGATATGTAATAAAATTTTACATATGAATACAGAAAGTTCTATTCATTAACATTTTATTCTTTTTACACAACTATCAACCAGATCTTTTTCCAAAATATGGACTCCTTTCTTTAACAGAAATATACTTCGGATAGTGGAAGCATTCATCGGTCACTTTTGATTAAATTTGCTTTTAACGGTGTTGGTTAAATAAACAATCGAATGCACAATATTTTTATCTTTATTTTCTCAATCTTCATTCCTAAATTTCCCGTTCATCGTGCACATATGATTTTCCTCGAGGAAGCACTCCATTGAGGAAGAATAAATACTGTGTAAAAGAAGTGCATAAATAACACAAAGTCGGCTACGGAAATCCTTCAGTCGGACAGTTTAGTCACCTAATATCGGCCAGGTGATTCATTACTATCGCCACTTATTGAAATTCCAAAAATATATCTTCATGCTGTTAGGTCTGGGCTGAGGTCGAGTTGCTGAATGGTTCCCCTCCATGCTACTACCTCTTCCGCAGCTCGACATCAGCCGTCGAACGGTCTAAGCTCAGTAAGGGTCATTTTAGATAGAAAAACGAAAAAAAAATGTACAGTTTTGCACTTACAGTTTCGGTTCAAAGATATTCCTGATCTGCGACTTTTTACGATTCCAATCATACGTTATTTTCAACTGTCCTGACATCAGCGAAGGTGTTAGATAATTATTTCAGTTTTGTTTTTATTTATGCATGTGAAACTTGATACCTGCATAGTTTTCGAAATAAAAACTGTTTATAAATTCCCAATTCTTCAAATTTTGAAGATTCAAAGTTGAAAATTTCTCTAAAACTCAAATTACACAGAATTCCAAATTACTTTATTTTCGAAATCTTCATCAAAATGTATGCAATTTTACACATTTAAAAAATAATTGAGTTTTGGATATCCTTAGAAGAAAACTTTTCAATTTTAACAAATTTTATTCGAAAATCTTCTTGTCATCAGATTCAAAATTGAATTCATCAATTTGGAACGTTTACATTCTAAAATTATGTAATTTTGAATGTCTATTTCAGAGGATGTATTTTAGTTTGAAAGATTCACTAGAAAAATGTTTGGATACTGAATATTTTAAATTTAAGACTCTTCAATATATAATGTGTCAAATAATTAATTATGCCATTTCATTTAAAATTGTAATTTTAAAATTATTCGAAATTGAAGATTTTAAATAAAAAAATGGCTCACATTTTCCAATCATGAATAGTTTCAATTGAAGATGCATTGACATATTTTTTTAAGTCGTTCAATGTTGAAGATTACATTTTAAAATAATTTGAAATTGAAGATTTAAAATTAAAGAAAATCCTCATATTTTCCAATCTTGAATAGTTTCAATTGAAGATCCATCAACATATTTGTTGGAATTGTTCAATGTTGAAGATTTGAATTTCAAAAAGATTCAAAATTGAAGATTTTATATAAAAAAATTTCTCACATTTTCCAATCATGAATAGTTTCAATTGAAGATCCATTAGTATATTTTTTGAAATCGTTCAATGTAGAAGATCAAATTTTAAAATGATTCGAAATTGAACATTTAAAATAAAAAAAATTCCTCAAATTTTCCAATCTTGAATAGTTTCATTTGAAGATCCATCAACATATTTGTTGGAATTGTTCAATGTTGAAGATTTGAATTTTAAAATGATTCAAAATCGAAGGTTTAAAATACGAGAATTCCTCACATTTCCAAATTCGAATAGTTTCAATTGAAGATCCATTAATATATTTTTTGGAATCGTTCGATGTTGAAGATTGGAATTTTAAAGTGATTAAAAATTTAAGATTTAAAATAAAAAATATCCTCAAATTTTCCAATCTTGAATAGTTTCAATTGAAGATCCATCAATATATTTGTTAGAATCGTTCAATGTTGAAGATTCCAATTTTAAAATGTCCTGAATTTCCGATATTCAATATACAAGGAATTTTTTTTTTGTAAATCTTTCAAATTAAACTACATCCTCCGAAATAGATATTCAAAATAACATCATTTTAGAATGTAAACGTTACAAATTGATGAATCTTCAATTTTGAATCTCATGACAAGGAGATTTTCAAATATAAATTTGTTAAAATTGAAAAGTTTTCTTTTGTTGATATCCAAAACTCAATTATTTTTTAAAAGTTTAAAATCGCATACGTTTTGATTGAAGACTTGGAATTCTATGTAATTCGAATTTTAGAAAAATTAAAAATTTTAATTCTTCAAAATTTGTATAATTTGGAATTTATAAACATTTTTTAATTTCAAAAACTATGCAAGTATCAAGTTTCACATGTATAAATAAAAACGAAACTGAGATAGTTCTCTAACACCTTTGCTGATGTAAGCACAGTTGAAAATAATGTACCATTGGAATCGTAAGAAGTCGTAGATCACGAATATATTTGAACCGAAACTCTAATGCAAAACTGTACATTTTTTCGATTTTCTATTTAAAATGACTCTTGCTGATTAGTTTAGGCCGTTCGACGGCTGATGTCGAGCTGCGGAAGAGGTAGTAGCATGGAGGGGGAAGGCACCGACGGCTGCCTCCCCTTGACCATTCCGCAACTCGACCCCAGCCTAGGTCTGTTGTATTGAATATGCTGTCAGTAAATTGTAGTAATAACCTCCAAACATCCTTTTGGATAGACAATCACGGTTTGGTAGCCACCTAGTTTCATTACCCTATTTCATTGCAAATTTCATACTAATGATGGCAGAACAGAATTTTTCATATCCGGTTCGACTACTTCACATTCACCTACCGAGCTGTTCAAAACCATATCACGAATTATCAAATGATGTAAATTTAAGGGTACTAATTGAGAGCTTGAGGTAGAAAGATTTTGATGGCCGGTTCCCAATAAAATCTCCATCGGGGAAAGGGATATTAAATATTCGAATGTCAATTTGAAATCATGGAATTACTTCTCTTTAATATGTGAAATATAAGAAACATGATGAAATGATAGAAAAGGCTATTTCAGTTCAAATTTCATAAATTATTCTTTGTTCATTTAAATTATTGACTCAATGTCACGAGAAACGGATACTTAAAAGACAACTGAGAAGAAAATCCTAAATATTTTATAAATTCGTTTTACCAATTTTCTGGAATTATTGTTGGAAAATTTGGTTTTGAATCTTCTCTCATTGGCTGGATGTGAAGCAAGGAAATATTTTCAGAAGGAGATCTCTCGTCGATTTTCCCGGAGAATTTCATAATACACTCTTAAATTCCCTACACGGAACGATGTTATATGCATTCTCTGGGAGATTTAGATAGCAGAGGAGAGAAAATTAAAAAAAAACAAAATAAAGGAAGAAAGAGGGATAAAAGTCGCGTAACTTTTCTTCTTGAGGAAATTGGAATTGTCGAAGGAACAAAGATCCTGAAAGGTGTAGTGTGAGCAGCTATAACGTTTAGAAAGGTTCACAAAGTTGAAGAAGGCTTTAACCTCACGCGGTTGCATATTCTGAAATGCTTTGGTGGATCGGATTCAGATGCTATTTTCGCATCTGTGGGAAATGCAGATGGGGCGTCACGTGATTTGGATCGAGTCCAACTCGTGTGTGCAACATTCGCACACTTGCTCACAGAATATCATCACTATTTGTATGGGAGCTTAAGGCTTAAGTATAGCAAGGAGACTGTCGCACTCGGTCGCAGAGTACTCTTCCCAAAACCACTAAGAGGCTTCACTTCTGTTATTTTCCGTCCAGGTCACATAACTCACTTTATCTGGAAAGCAAATTTCTAATTCATAGTATTTTTCTGGGAATTTTTAAATGATTAGTTTTTCATAGGGGAAGCTATATAATTAGTGTAATTCTTGACTGTTAGTTCACAACATATTTCAGCTCAGCTGAACCCCAAGAGTTCAAGAAAAAAATTTGCCTTAAACATCTGCGTGGGAACGTAATATTTGGAAAAATTATCTTTACTCCGATGAAACACTCATTGACTCCAAGATCAACTGTGACGCGTTCCGAAGAAAGGGGCCTAAGAGCAAAAGATCGATTTCAGGATTATGGTCGTTTTATATTAATTAGGGGTTGCTTTTTAATTATTCGTAAACAGAACATTTTTTTGTGGAGTATTTTTTGAGATATTGCAATTTAAAAACAGCCCTTCCAGCTGAAGCCTGTCCAACTCTCGCCTGTTCTTTCCCTCTTCCTGTAAAATCAGCGTTTTCGCTCTCAGGTCCCTTTCTTCGGAGCGCGTCACAACTAGTGATGATATCTTCCTTGACACGATTTGTCTAATAATAAGAGCAAATTTCGTTTCTAATAAACACATCGATTCAACTACTAAGACACCATCTAGAATCGGCTAGTGAAAATATATGTGGGCCTCTGCATAGATAGACCCTAATGCTCGGTATGGAGTTTCATATTGAGTTATATATATATATATATATATGTATATGTGTGTGTGTGTGTGTGTGTGTGTGTGTGTGTGTGTGTGTGTGTGTGTGTGTATCCAGATGAATTTCTGACATTTTAAACTCAAGGGAAACCCTTTAGGTTGAAAAACAAGTTGCCGAAGCCTCTGTGGAGTTGCAACTTCAGAAAACTGCTTTTTGCAAAAAACGCATCTAAAGTTGAAATTCTATGAGCGCACGTTATATTATTTTTCGTCAAACATGAAATACACCTGCTTCAGCTTGCTTTTGGGACATGAGTTTTGAGTCAATGGATTCAGTATAAATCCTTATATTCCACTTCAGCTGATACAGGAAATGATAATTTTTACTTTGAATTGGGAAAACATGAATATCTCCTAAAAAAGGAATAACCTTAAGGTAGCTTTTAATGCGGATGCCTATATTTTAACATCAAACTTCCCTTTCGTCGTTTCTGAGATTGAATTCATGGTTTTGTATGTCCACAATAAAGCTCTTGCGTTTTCTTTCGTATGGAATTTGGTTCCAAAAGAACTATGTATTTCAATTTTAATGATTCATAACAGAATAGAAATAATAGGGACTCAAAGTGTAACCATTCTCAATTGAAAAGTGACAATTACAAATACGACCGATTTCAAATTCGGAACATTCTTTTTGGAGTAGAACAATTTAATGATGCAGAACATTAGGAGTTAGAGAGTATTTTAAAAGGAAATCTTTCCGGATTTTACAGTTAGGTTCGTTTAAATTGAGGCCTTAATGGTCAAAAATTCTAAATTAAATTAAATTAAATTAAATCAAGTGGAAATATTATTAGAAGTAAAACCTCCTACTGGACACAAAATTGTATTTACAGTTCTAAATTTAATACAACTGATTTGACACAAAAACAAAAAATTAAGAAAACTAAAACTTTGTTAGAATCGAATAAAGAGATCATTTTAACTACTGCTGATAAAAGTAACAAAAATATCATTATAAATAAACAAGATTACATTACAAAAGTACTACAACTCTTGGATGATAAATCAACTTATAAACAAATTAATTTTGATCCCACAAAAAAATAGAAGCTCAACTCACACTTTTCTTGAAAGAACTTAAAAATAAAAAAATTATCAATACTAATTAGTATCATTTGATTGATTGACCTATATTTATCATATCTTTTCCAGGTTTACCGTTACATACTATATCCAAATCTATAGCTAAATTTTCGCGAAAAATAGTAGGCAAAACTGATTTTCACATTAAAGACATTGGGAACTTGAACGTAAAAAAGATAAAATCAACATTCCTAATGGATATACCATCATATCTCTAGATATTGTTTCTGAGTACACAAATATATCTTCGAAACTCATTTTAAACTCCAAAAATAATAGATTGCAAGAACTTAAACAACATACTTTTTTGAATAAAAGGAACTTTAATGAGATTCTCAGTTTATGCTTAGAATCTTCTTACTGCAGATTTAATGATGTTTTTTACAAACAAATTTTTGGACTACCAACGGGGTCACCAATTTCAGCAGCTGCTGCAAACATTTTCATGGAAAATATATAAAAACAAATTCTGAATAATTTATACTATAATATCATTTTTTACTATCTATACATTCATGACACATAAATTTGTCTTCCAAAAAATAAAATAAATGACATTCTCGAAAAATTTAATTCAGCAGACGATCAACTGAAATTCATCATTGAATAACCAAAAGAAGATCAAATAAATTTCTTAGATCTGACACTGAAAATAGAAAAAAAAAAAAATTACAGGTAATTGGTACCGCTAACTAATATGGTCAGGACGTTTCCTAGATTTCGCTTCGCATCACCCAATTTATGATAAAAATGGTGTTATTTTTGGTCTTGTAGATAGAACTATCATATTATCTGATATAAGACATCCTAAAGAAATCAGGAATAATGTAAAAAATACCTTACTAAAAATGGATATTCATTAGATTTCTTTAAAATGAAGATTAGTGAACATTATAAGTCTATTATTGAAATAAAAAACTTGAATAAAAAAAAAGAAAATTTTGAAAATCAGAACAAAAATATAGTAATGCCATGTATCAAAGGTTTCGATGAAGTACTTTTTAGAATATTCAATAAAAAAAGTAATATCCGAATTGTGCTTTTTGTTGAAAATACTTTAGACAAAATTCTTTTTCCAAATTTCAAAGATTTCAATTAATACATTCCATAAAGCCTGTATAAAATATCATGTTTAAATTGTGATATGACATCCCTTAAAAATTAATCGAAATGTAACTTTTATAGTTTCAACGATCCTAGGATATTATCCTAAGGGGAAATTTTCACATTGCCATTTGGGTCTATACTTTTCATTTTTCATGAATCTATTCCAACAAGCAACAATATTAAAAAAATAAATATACATCTATAATAAATAATTTATGTTAAAACGATTCATCCTGGGCTAATTCATTGGACTCATCAGTAAGGCAATATGAACCAACCCTGCCTTAGACACTACAAAATTTAATTATTCTAAGAATAAATTATATCAGGCCAGGACGAAATGTTTAAACATCAATTATTTATTATAGATGTATATTTATTTTTTTAATATTGTTGCTTGTGGGAATACATTAATGAAAAATAAAGAGTATAGACCCAAATTCCAATATAAAAATTTTCCTTTTACAATGTTTACACTGGGTCAATAATAACCGCAAATACATCACTAAACAATTATCCTAAGGATTGTTACATTTTTTACAAAGACATTATTTTTAATTATTATCTCAATAAAATGACGTTCAATAACAGCTCAAATTAAAAAATTTTTTTTTTGGAAAAAGATCACTCCTTCAAAGGTTATATAACCTAATCATTTAACATGCTTATTTAATAAAGCATTGTTTAAACTAATAATCATCATTGGAAACTTTTCGCTGGACTTATGGTTTTTTCTTCAATCTTAATTTACTCATTAAGGTAAATCTTAATATTTATTTCTTACAACTTGTGAAATGATCGATTCTTATAGATATTTAATGATACTACTTTGTACAATGATATTCGAAGAATATCGTGTGTTATAAATTCAATAATCTTTTGATAAACAGAAGCAAGGCTTGAGAAGGATGCAGATCTGCGACGAAATGCGTATACTGGTTATAAGCCACTAATGGCTCATTGAATTAATTTCACCAGTCTAAATTAAATAATTTCTTTTATCTGAAATTATTTAAACCAAAATCTAAAGTGAATGTTCCAAATCGAATACTTTCAATCCCAAACATTGAAAATCGTGGAAGAATCACGCTTTCACATTTCTCGAAAAAATATCATGTCAAAATTAGACGCCCTGATAGTTTGTTTCAAATTTGAAGCTTCTAGAATTTCATTCCAACAAATCGTAAATTGTTGAAAAGCTACAAATTTGTACAACTTTTGGATAAAAGTTATAACAGTTACGCAATTCACGAAATTTGAAATATGCACATGAAAACTGTATGATTTCCAATTTAAATCTTTCAAATTCATACAATATGAGCAGGAAGTCTGAATGGTTGCGAAATTTTCAGTTTGTTTGGAATAATATTCGTTTGAAATGAACCAATTTTGCATCAAATTGCATTGAAACAGAATGAATTCTAAATATACAAGATAATAAAGACGCACATTTAACGTTGTACGTTTGAAAGTTTGAAAAACTGTATGCTCCAAAGAATAAGAATCTAGAAAATTGATAGGCATTTCAAAATTATATTTGGGAACCCAAGATTGCGATTATAAATAGTTGTAAATTGAAATTGAATTAATTTGAAATTCTTTTCTCACAAAAAGGATTTTTTTTTTATTGTTGACCTAAAAACGTCTCTTATAGGGCGATCTTATTAAAAAAATGTAAATGGCTCTTATCTTGTTGTAACAAAAAGAGTAGAAATTTCTCAAGTGAGCTCACGATTTTCGATGATAAAAGCAAAATTGAAACCAAGTTGCAAAATATAATCTACTTGGTAGTCTCAATTCACGCCATGAATATTTTTGAAAAAATTAATTTGTTGATTTACAATGCTCGATTGAAAATATTGGCATCGATTGATTGTAAAATTATTTCCTCGTAAAGTTTACAATGTGATTTTTTGAAGATTTGGGAAAATTTAAGAAATAAATACGGTTTACATTAGTAATTCTAATAATGGGGTACTTTATTATTGTTACTTATTTTCACCATTTTTCAATAAACAAAAGCTGATTCAGCCCTGTTCTACACGCGACATTCGAAAATTTTTTCGAGCAGTGTAATTTATGAATTTTCACGATTCAAAAACCGTAGCATCACATAAAGGACAGAATTTTTTTGCGTTTTACTTTCGTTTTTAATTGATAGAAAAGTATCAGAAACAGTGACTTCACGTCCAAGACACATAGTGTACAATAAATTATTTTTTTTTTATGCAAATAATATTTTCATCCTTGACTAGCGCAGAAGCCATTAAATAAAATTGTTCAAATTTTATTTTACCGATGAAATCTTTTCGACGAAAACGGTGTTCTTCGAGAACTGTTTACAAGCCAGCTTTTTATCATCTGCAGGATCAAAACAATTATACTGTTTAAACAATTTATTATTGTTTTTAGCAACTTTCTCTTAGAAAAGGGTTAGAAAGACTAGGTTTTTTCCTGAATTTTTCCACTTATTTTCAATGTTCCAGTTGAAGTTAGTTAGCAAAAATAATTGTTTAATTAGATTGGAGTAATAATTAATTCATGTTAAAAATGATTGTGTAAACAATTTATTATCATTGCTGATAATATTTTCTTTGCTTAGTGATAGAAACTTGCGGTTTTTTCGAAACACTGATACTGCTAAGTATTTTTAATTGTAGTAAAATTTTCAGAATGGAAAGGAAAATCATAATATTTTTGTCATTATTTCTGAAAAACTGACTCATGATACAAGCTCGGTACGTTTCTTTAAAACGAAAGTTATCAAGTACTGGAAACAAAAATTCAGGTATGAAAATATTAGGAAAATCTATTACTTTACCGATGGGGCCGCGTCGCAGAAAAAAATGATCGAACTAGTTTTCAGAGAGTTGATGAAAATCACATCACTAATCTACGAAGTCTTTTCGAATGGGCAAATAATCACTTTTCAAAGATCAAGTTTAATTTTTGTTCTCATAATGAACATGGATTAATTAAAAGAAAACCTTAAAAGTACGTTTTACTAAAGCAACTACAAATAAAAATACTCGGTAGCATCATACGCAAAAAATTTCTGTCCTTTATGTGATGCTAAGTATAAGCCCTTGTAACGCGCATTCCGAGTAAATGCACTTCCGAGCGGTGGCCGCTGAGTCCGGTACGCGGCGCTAAATAATTTTTTTTTTCATGAACCCGAAGAGCGATCACAAAAAGTTTGAAACGGTTTTTGAATCGTAAAAATTCATAGATTACACTGCTCGAAAAA
>WSXT02134353.1:0-10624 GCA_011762715.2 Neuroterus valhalla
TAAATACATTTTCCTGGTAAAGAACTTGCGTCTATTTGATTTTTTCCTAAGCTTGCGTCAATCGTCAAAGAGTTCATTTTTAAAATTTTTTATGTGCTTTTTTATAAATGAAGCAAAACCCACTTGTCCTATCAAAAAGTTAATCGTACCAAATTTTTAGATCTTTTTTTGGTGCACAATTTTAGTTTATTTACATTTTCCCGTGCCTTAAATAGTTTGACCAAAAAATGAATCTTTCTATTTTTCACTATTTTTGTACGACCAAAATTTGAATTTTCGATCTTTTTAGAAAACTCGAAGAGTTGTGAAAATCATTCTAAAGGGCATCCAAAAATTAACATTTTTTTCTTCAAACCTTTCTTCATATCTTGCGTTTTTTGCGTAAAAATTCTCATTTTCGTTTATATTTTCGAACTTTGGAAATTTCACAACACTGACAATTTTGTTTTTAACAAAAAAAATCTTGAGGATAAATTGTTTCACCTTTTACAAGAAACCGCACTTACAATTTTTGAGTCTTGGGGAAAAAAGGCAAAAAAAAATGTCAAAATGCTCCCCCTCTTTTATTTTTGATCCAAGACAGCTGGTTAACGAATTCGACTTGTATTTTTGGTCCCTCAAAATGGATGCCGAAGCACGATCGAATATAATCATTCTTTCGAAAGTTATTGAGTTCACAGATTATTTTTCATTTTTTTGTGCGATCGAAAATGGAATTTTCGATTTTTTGATAAAATTCAAAAAGTTGTATTCACGATCTTGTAGAACTAAAAGAAGGAACATTTTTTCCTTCTGACTTTCTTTTCAATCTGGCTTCATTTGGCTGAAAATTCTCATTTTCGTCTATATTTTTGAATTTTGAAAATGCCACAACTCTGACAATTTTGAATTTGTCAAAAAAAATCATGGGAATAAATTGTTTCATTTTTAACCAATTATAAGAAACCGTTCTCGAAATTTTTGAGCCTTGGAAGACAAAATCCAAAAAAATTTTCAAAATGCTCTCCATCTTTCATCTTTGATCTAAAACAGCTGATTAACAAACTCGACTCGAATTCTTGATCCCTGAAAATGGTTGCCAAAGCACGATCGAATAACATTATTATTTTGAAAGTTTTCGAGTTTACAGCTTATTTCCCATTATTTTTTGTGCGATCAAGATTAGAATTTTTGATTTTTTGAGAAAATTCAAAAAGTTGTGAAGTCCATCTTGTAGGGCTTCCAAAAAAAAACATTTTTTCCCTTATACTTTTTTTCCATATCTTCTGCCGTTTAGCTGAGAATTCTCATTTTTGTTTATATTCTCTAATTTTGAAAATGCCGTAATTCTGACAATTTTGTTCTCATCAAAAAACATCATGAGAATAAATTGTTCTACTCATTACTCACTACAGGAAGCTGTACTTACCATTATCAAATCTTGAAAAAAAATGGTCTCAAAAATGTTCATAATGCTCTCCCATTTTCATTTTTGATCCAAAATATTTGGCAAACGAACTTGACCTACAGTTTCTGACACTGGAAGAGTATACCAAAGACCAATCAAATCAATTAGTTTTTTCGAAAGTGATCGTGCTCACAGAGAGATATACAGACAGACACATTCGTAAAAACCTGTTTTTCGGGTTCAAGGGGTCTTAAAACGTGGACATTTGACAATAACTGAAAGGTTCTAATTTTACACAACTCTAATACCTTCTCTGATGAGAATGTAAAAATAGAGGTAGTATCTTTGGGATGTTAGTTCTAAAGCTGAATTTTCATATAAAAATCGCAATTTTCACCAGGAAAATGTATAAATATCGTTCCAGAGGCATAGGATCCCAATTTCTCGTTGAGAAATACGTTAAAGACATGTGCCATACATTAAAATTTGTTTAGCAACAAAATTTGGTTTGCGAAAAACGTATTTTTACATTCACATCATTTATGATTGAGAAAGTATTAGAATAGTCTGAAATTTCACATCTTGAATTTTGAACGGATTTCCACGTTCCGAGACCCCCTGAAGCCGAAAATCAAGTTTTGGCGATGGTGTCTGTCTGTTGGTCTGTATGTCCGTCTGTCCGTCAGTCCGTCCGTAAACAGGATAACTCACGAGAAAATGGACGGATCAAATCGGCCTTTGACATACTTGTTGATTGGTCCAAAGGAAAGGACGAGTTTGTTAGCCAGCTATTTTGGATGAGAAATAAAAGAGGGGGAGCATCTTGAACATTTTTTTGGACTTTTTTTCCAAGACTTGAAAATTGTAAGTATGGTTTCTTATAGTGCATGGAAATTGGAACAATTTATCCAAATGATTTTTTTGGAAGAACAAAATTGTCAGAGTTGTGACATTTCCAAAATTCAAAACTATAGAAGAAAATGAAAATTTTCAGCCAAATAACGCAAGATTGAAAAGAAAGTCAGAGAGAAAAAATATTTCTTCTTGAGAGCTCTATAAGATCATTAATACAACTTTTCAGATTTTCTCAAAGAATCGAAAACTCCAATTGTGTTCGCACAAAAAATAATGAAAAATAATATGTGAACTCGATAACTTCCAAAAGAGTGATCATAGTCGATCGTGCTTTGGTATCTATTTGAAGGGACCAAAAAGACAAATGGAGTTCGTTAACCAGCTATTTCGGATGAAAAACCAAAGAGGGGGAGCATTTTGAAAAATTCTTTGGACTTTCTTTCCAAGACTCAAAAATTGTAAGCACAGCTTCTTGTAGTAGGTAAAAAGTGAAACAATTTATTCTGATGATTTTTTTTTTATAAAAGTATAATTGTCAGAGTTGTAGCATTTTTTAAATTCAGAAATATAAATGAAAATGAAAATTCTTAGCCAAATAACACACAAATAAAAAGAAAGTCAGAGAGAAAAAATGTTTCTTCTTGGGAGCCCTACAAGATCATTAATACGACTTTCTGAATTTTCTCGAAAATTCCAATGAAAAAATTAAAAATTCAAACTTTTACTGTACAGCACATAATGGAAAATCTAAAATTTTATTACCTTCTTATTATTTATGATAGAAAAAGTATCAGCATCACCCGAAATTCCACATCTTTAATTTTTAATGGATCTCTACGTTTAAGGACTCCCTGGAGCCGAAAATCATGTTTTGGCGATGGTGTCTGTCTGCATGTCCGTCCGTCTGTAAACATGATCCCAAATGCGAGACATTAATACCCGAGCGCGGAGCGCGAGGTTTGAAATGTACGAGCGCGAGTCCCATACATTATCGAGCGCGAAGCGTGAGAACTGGCGGACGCGCGCCCTAGGCGCGCTGAAGCTTGCGAGCGAAGCTAGCTGCGCTCGAAGCGCACGATGAGAATGTGCCCGCGAGGCGGGCAAAATTCTTTCAGTTAAAGCTCGGTTGGAGCGCGTGTTTTTACTCAAGAAGAATTGATGATGGCATAGCAAGGGAAACAGATTGAATTCCTCGTTCGAAAATACATCGGAAACATGTATCACAAGTTTATTTTAATTCAAATCCTCCGTATTGAAAAGTTTTGGCACTCTGTTTCAGTCCACTGTGTACCGTAAGTCTAGCATTGTTACAGGAAATTATTTCATCTATAGGCAGAACCCAGTCTTGTTATGCATAAAAGTCGAAAATCAATTTATTCTGCTTTGTTCCTTTTTTCCGGGAAGTTCGAAAGCTCCGAATGAAAAAAAAATACCCCTCAGTATTTGATTCTTGTTGACTGTATAAGATCCAAGCTCTACTGAAACATACAAAAGTTTCAAGTCAATCCCGTGATGTGAAAGTATCGTCTAACCCTATTGAGTCTCTTTTCGTATAAAGTCTGCATAACTTCAATTTCTGATCTTGGAGTCTTTTGAGATTCTGAGAAAAAACTCGAGAATTCAGGACACGTGAAATATATATTTTAATATACATTTATTTTAAAAATATATTGGTTTCTTAACTTGTTTCTAATAGGTTTTTGTAAACAGTACTCCAATCAACTAAAAGAGTGGAATATAATAATAGATAAAAGATATTATTATGTTAATGTAAAGTATATTTCAGTGGTAAGAATTTGAATTCATGAGCATAAATGGTTGAGTTGATGCAGAATTGATAATTATTTAGATATTATAAATGTGGCACAATATACATAAACTTCATATCCTTGTGTCCATATTTTCTAGAAAAGGCTGACACGTATAAGATCCGAAGAGTGAATCATAAATCTCGTCATTTAACTTCAATCAGAAATAAATATGAAGATGAATGAATATAAAATGAGAATGATATTTATTAAATATTGCAATCTTTTCATAGTTAGGAAAAAACTAACATGAAACTTTTACTCCTTACTAGTGGAAATGTATTTTTACAATTAAATACAGTTCATTACGATAAAAAATGATAATGCGAAATTGTTATGCAGGAAAAAATATTTATCACTTGTGAAGTTCTTTACAAGTGTCTCGAAGAAAAATGTTGCCTTCATGCACATTGCACGTTAGGGTGGTCCAAGAATTTTTTTTCGAATTTTTATGCAAAAGGCCCAAGAATTTGTTCGAATCCACAACAAAATAAATGCAATTTTTTTCTTTTTCAACAAAAATAATTGTGAGAGGTGGCGCAAGCCCCATGAAATTTAACACGTATTTCCCATAAGAGAAAAAGACGTTTTTGTAAATTTTATTCAGAATTCTCAATATTAGGTGAATCGAGTTCGAAATTCAAAATTTCTCTTCACAATTACTCACAGAATGCGAATAAAATATTCCTTTTCAAATATCACCCCCATAAGTCCGTTTTATAGGGTCCCAAAAAACCCCTATAAGTGAAAAAGTTAGTTTTTCGGATTTTTGGGCGCTAATTATGATTTTTTCCGGTTTTTTTAACGCAGATTGTTTCAATTACATGAAATACTACTTTACACTAATAATGATATGTTTATTCAAATTGTTTAAACAATTTATTATTGTTTTTAAGAAATTCTCTTATAATAGGGTTAGAAAGGAAAGGTTTTTTCTGAATCTTTCAACTTATTTCCAACGTTCCAGTTAAAGCGGGGTAGAAATCAATTAGAGTTAACAAAAAGAGATGTTTAAACATTTTGTTATTAGTTATAACAATATTCTCTTAGGACAATGCTACGTAGTTGCATTTTTTTCTGAAATTTTCCACTTTTTGGCCACTTTTCACTTAAGGTAAGTAATCATTTAATTTAATTTAGTAAAAATAATTGTTTAAAAAAACTGTAAATGTTTATAGCTATCTTCTTCTAGATTAATACTACATAGTTGCGGTTTTTTTCTGAAATTTTAAACTTTTTATCACTTTTCAATTCGATTAAAGTGATAATTAATTCATGTTAGAAAAATAATTGTTTAAACAATCCAGTATCATTGCTAATAATATCTTCTTTGCTCAATGATAGAAACTTGCGGTTTTTCCTGAAATTTTTAACTTTCTGCCCACTTTTCACTTAGTGGGGTAATAATTAATGCGGGTTAACGAACATGCTTATTTAGAGAGTTTATTATTGTTTATAACCATTTTCTCTTAGATAAATGCTAGAAAGTTGTGGTTTTTTCTGAAATGTTTAACTTTGCACTGAATGAAATTTGAATGAAATTCAATTAGAATAAATTAGATTGAATTGATCTAATTGTTCGTTGAATCAATTGTTTTTTGTTTAAAATGAAATTTTTTTGTTGAAATATCAATCATTATATTTTTGATTCAAAATTTATATTTTTAGGTCGAAAATTCAACTCTTTGGATGAATTTAAACTACTTTCTAAAAAATTCAATTTCTGCTTTGGAGATCCATAATTTTAGTAGAAAATTCGAAATTCAAATTTCACTGAATGAATTTACCTTTTTTGCTTTAATTAATTTTTCTTGAACATTCGGAAAAGAAAAGAAAATTTACTGGAAACAATACAATATAGTGATGGGCGATACCTACTCGATACTTTGAGTATCGGGTAGTCGGTACTCGATACTTCGATACTCGATACCGATACTTACAAAGTCGATACTATCGAGTATGGATACTTTTTTCACTGGTATCGGTCCGTCGATACTTTGCATTTATCTATAACAACAAATACTAATAGGCAGTTGGATGCACTTGAGCAAGGCTGCCAATTCGGTTTGCAAAAGTATATATAATATTTGTATATTGAAGGTGGCAAACCTCAAAACCTGCAGTTAGTGTTACGACTGGTTACGATAGTTTTACGAGCAACTTTTCACCATTGCCCTTGTTATGAGTTCATGTCGCCGTTGAATGGGAAATCCAAATCAAAGAGAGAATATTGATTTTTTGAAACGGAATTCCTTATACGATGGTAGAGAGATTTCGTGGGTAGAGACCTCATCCTCAAATAGTATATTACACTGCAAGGGCAGAAAGTTAAAAATCCTGCACTGCGTGACATGGTGCCCGAGGCGAAGCCGAGGGCATCATATCTCGTAGTTCAGGGCTTTTAAACTCCTGCCCCCGTGGTGTATACTGTTTTTCTTCATACGCGGTCGAAAGTAAGGCGAAGAATCATATTTTTATAACCAATATATGAACATTATCGCATGTATTGATGCCTGCCTCGACATTTGCAGCACGAGCGAAGCGAGTGTTGCTGCTCGGGGGGCAGGCATCAAATACATTTACAAAAGTTAATGTAATGACACATCTACAAAATAAATAATTAAATTTTAATCATATATAACCTCCTTCTCATCCGTGGTTTCGTCATTGCAGAATGATTCATTCATTCCATTCATTTTTTATTATAAATCTTAATTCAATATTAATTTTTTAATTATGTTCACTTTTACATAAAAACACAAATTAAATCCGAGAAAGATTTGAGAATATACCAACAAGCGACAGTAACAGCAGAAATCATTATGGCTGGCGGTAGCAACGAGAGTCTCATAAATAATTACGACCCTAAAGTTTGCTATATGCTATAGATGTGAAATTTGTGTGATCGATGATTAACAAATGAACAGTCCTACACAAAAACTAAGATAAGCATTGGAATCGTCTTCCAAATGTCAATAACGTTAGAAATGCTGTAATTATGTAAAAAAATTACTTTTTCAAAAAAAGAAAAATCGCACACGGAGATGTTTGAAGACGATTCCGTTGGTTATCTTAGTTTTCGTATCAGACTGTCTGTTTATTAATGATCGTTTATCGATCAACCAAATTTCTAATCTATAGCATATAGCAAACTTCAGGGTCGTCATGAATTGAGTATCGGTGCGTGCGAGTAAGTTTTTGCTCCCGGTCTGACAGAGGGCGCGAGCGTAGTTCTATCAATTCTTAAAATTAGACTTTCTGCCTTACAACCGATGCTGGAGGAAAGTACTTTCGAACGTGTTATGAAGAAAAAGTATTTTGGTACCGTAACGCTGAAAAGCGTTATTGACATTAGAATATGACGTCCATTTGGACGTTACGCTGAAAAACGATATTGACTTTCGAATATGATATCGGTTGGGATTTTCACGAGCATCGTGGTTATTCGAATAAATTATTTGAACATTGGATACCTCATTGTTATTAGGTTTTACAACAAAGTTTGAATCGCAAAAATCAGTCTATTTTTGCGATTTTTGCTATTTCATTATCGTTTCGTAATAGAAAAAGAAATAAAACGTGACCAAGTGGCACACCACTTAACGAATACTGAATATAAACGTTCATCAAATAATTATATAAAAGTAATGCCTGTCTTCAAAACATGCGGTAGGAACGGAGTTTCGAATGCGTGCTAAGGAGGAAGCACGTACGTATATATGCATTCGAAACTCCGTTCCTACCGCATGTTTCAAAGACACTTATTAAGTTTATATAATTAAATGAGGAACGTTCATATTCAGTATTTGTTAGGCGACGGAAGGAAGTTCGTCTCTTCTGCGTGTCACTTGGACACGTTTACTTCTTGAGTAAGCAAAAACCTATTTGATTTGATTGCTTGGTAAAAAATAAAGATGCAAATATGCAAACTATCTACTCACCTGAACTATAAAGACCTTCAAAATAACCAACTATAAATTCAAATTCTGTCAGAATTTGAAACAATTTTACGAGGTTCTACAATGTTGTAAGGTTTCAATATCTCAAGCAAAACTAGCTACATTAGATTAAAAATTCATATTTTTAAGCGCAACACTTATGAGTTCAAATTCCTCACTCATAAAAAATTCATCTTCCTTTCGCTTATGATATGAAAGTCGATGCTTTTACTTGTTACTTTAGTATCTATACTTTTCTCAATAGTATCGTAGTTGGATTGGTATCGACTGATTAAAAGTATCGATACTCTGGCATTGGTACTTTTTTAAAGTATCGCCTATCACTAATACAATACTATTAAAAATATGATTCTCTCTAATGTTTATTTAATATTTGTTAACAACTGAGAAGGTAGAGCAAAGTAAAGCATTTCAGGAAGAACCGCTACTTTTTAGCACCAATCTAAGAGAAGATAGTCATAAACAATAATATTTTGTTCAAACACCTTGTTTTGTTAAATCAAATTAAATATTAACTCAATCCAAGTGAAAAGTGGGCTAAAAGTTAAACATTTCAGGAAAACCCACAAGTTTCTATCATTGGGCAAAGAAAATATTATTTTCGATGATAATAAATTGTTTAAACAATTTTTTTTTGAACATGAATTGATTGAAAAGTGATAAAATGTGAAAATTTTAGGAAAAAAACCGCAGCTATGTAGTAATAATCTAGGAGAAGATAGCTATAAACATTTACAATTTGTTTTAACAATTATTTTTGCTAAAGTAAATCATATAATTATTCACTTTAAATGGAAAAAGGAACAAAAAGTTTAAAATTCCAGAAAAAACCGCAACTTTGTAGCATTATTCCAAGCGAATATTGTTATAATTGATAACGAATTGTTTAAACATTTTTTTTTGGTAACTTTAATTGTATATTACCTCGCTTGAACTGAAACGTTTACAATTAGTTGAAAAATTCAGAGAAAACCTTGACTTTATAACCCTTTTCCAAGAGAAAGTTGCTAAAAACAAAAATAGATTGTTTAAACAATTGGAATAAACATCTAATTATCGGTATAAAGTAGTATTTCATGTATTTGAAAGAATCTGAGTTGAAAAACCGCAAAAAAATCATAATTAGCGCCAAAAACTCGAAAAACCTATATCTTCACTTATCGGTGTTTTTTGGGACCCTATAAAATAGACTTATGGGGGTGATGTTTGAAAAGTAATATTTTATTCGCATTTTGTGACTAATTGTGAAGAGTATTGAGAATTCTGAATAATATTTACGAAAACGTCTTTTTTTCTTATGGGAAATACATGTTAGACTTCCTGGGGCTTTCGACACCTCTAAATATTATTTATTATAAAAAAATGCATTTATTTTTTGTGGTTTCGAAAAAATTCCCGGGCCTTTCGCATACAAATTCGAGGAAAAAATTTCTAATGCATTTTTGGACCACCCTTTCGCACATTCATTTACGACATATTTCTAAAATTTTAGTTGTGTAAAGTTTAAAATGCTTCTCATTTGTAGATATGTTTATTTATTCGAACGATGGGAAGAATGATTTTCCTAACTGTTTATTTTGGACTGATCCGAAATTTTGGTGGCTTCATTATGTAGATTAAATTCCTAACATCTGAAAAACTCGAAACGAAAACTGTTCTACACTATAGGATCAATTTGTATAGAATCAAATCAAATTCAGCACATCCATTTTCCGCTAAAGCTATTAGCATTGTTCATCCCTGGGAACCAGTGTCTTCATATCGGCAGCTAATTTAGAGATTCAAAAGAATATATTATAATTTAATAAATATATGAAAATCTGTAGAAATTTCTCCCTTCTTCAATTTTTCCGGAACGACTTTACAATGTTACCCATGAAATAATTCCTGAATCGACTTCTCCCTCAGATTTTTATTCATTTGACTGTTTTGGATTTCAGTTTTTATTTGCATACAGCACATTCAGCCTAAATAACTGACTTTACGCAATTTTATTAGGTATCAAATGCATGAATACGCGGATATGACTGCTATTAATTTATTGGTCACTGTTCTGTGAAATTGAAAAAGCCCCGACGTCAAACGGACTACTTGACAAGCGACAAATCATTTCATTACACATAAACGAGTACGTCATTAGCAGATACAAAGGTATTTCCATTAGTTCTTTGATAAAATTTATAGGAAATTGATTTGAAAAAAGGTCTTTGTTACACCTCAACTGAAACCGATTTTTATACTTAAAACTGGATTTAAACCCATTTTTTGTCTCAAATGATGACTGTTAGCCTATTTTTTGACCTAAAAAATGACTGATTTCATTGATTTAAAACTTTTTACATTCTCATCGGGAAGGTTTTAGGTTTGTGTAAAATTTGACACCCCCCCCCCCCCTCCAAACGGTTTTTGTCAAATGTCCACGTTTTGAGAGACCCGTCTGTGAGCACGATAACTCTTGAAAAATCTTATCTATATGATTGGCCTTTGGTAGACTTTTTCAGTGTCAGAAACAGAAGGTCAAGTTCGTTAGCCAGCTGCTTTGTATTATTATTATTTATCAGCATTTGGAACTCGAAAGTTCATTGCCTCATCTACCCGAGACCGCCACGCGTCCC
>WSXT02134364.1:719-24698 GCA_011762715.2 Neuroterus valhalla
ACTACTCTCCGTTTCCACTTTAACAAGAATAATTTCAGGTTCTAAATTCCGGACTAATTTCGGATAAGAGCCGGACTATTTTTGGAGTCTATGTTTTCGAATGGACAGATTTCCAATTCAATCGGACCACTCTCCGTTTTCACTTTAACAGAAATTATTTCAGGCTCCGAATTCTGGACTCATTTTGGATAGAGCCGGAGTAATTTTGGAGTCTCTGTTTTCGAACGGACAGATTTTAGATCTGATCAAATTTCGGATCACTTTACGTTTTTACTTTAACAAAAAGAATCTCAGGTTTTGAATTCCGGACCGATTTCGGATAGAGCCGGACTAGTTTTGGAGTCGATGTTTTTGACCAGAAAGATTTCGGATTTGATCGGACTACTCTCCGTTTCCACTTTAACAAGAATAATTTCAGGTTCTAAATTCCGGACTAATTTCGGATAAGAGCCGGACTTCTTCCGGAGTCGATGTTTTTGACCAGAAAGATTTCGGATTCAATCGGACTACTTTCCATTTTCACTTCAACAAAAATTATTTCAGGCTCTGAATTCCGGATCGATTTCGGATAGAGCCGGACTAGTTTTGTAGTCGATGTTTTTGACCAGAAAGATTTCGAATTTAATCACACTACTATCCGTTTCCACTTTCACAAGAATAATTTCAGGTTCTAAATTCCGGACTAATTTAAGATGGAGTCGGACTATTTTCGGAGTCTATGTTTTCGAACGGACAGATTCCCGATTTAATCGGACCACACTCCGTTTCCACTTTAACAGAAATTATTTCAGGCTCCGAATTCTGGACTCATTTTAAATAGAGACGGAGTATTTTCGGAGTCTATGTTTTCGAACGGACAGATTTCGGATTTAAACGGACTACTTTCCGTTTCCACTTTAACAAAAATTATTTGAGGCTCTGAATTCCGGACTCATTTTGGATAGAGCCGGACTATTTTTGGAGTCTATGTTTTCGAACGGACAGATTTCCTATTTAATCGGACCACTCTTCGTTTATTTAACAAAAATTATTTCAGGCTCCGAGTTCTGGACTTATTTTGGATAGAGCCGCAGTAATTTCGGAGTCTATGTTTTCGAACGGACGGATTTCGGATTTAAATGGACTACTTTCCGTTTTCACTTGAACAAAAATTATTTCAGGATCTGAATTCCGGACCGATTTCGGATAGAGCCGGACTACTTCCGGAGTCGATGTTTTCGACCAGAAAGATTTCGGATTTAATCGGACTACTCTCCGTTTCCACTTTAACAAGAATTATTTCAGGTTCTGAGTTCCGGACTAATTTCGGATGAAAGCGGACTATTTCCGGAGTTGAACTTCATTGTCCAGACATACTTCGAACTCAGCCAGACAAATTCCTGATTCGTTTCGTACAGTTTTCGGATTAGACCGGATAGGTTTCGGAAAAAATTCTTGAATTGGATCGATTTCGGATGAGTTCGGATACCTGGGTTTCCAGAGTTACATTCATTAATACAATTTTTTAAGCATCATATTTTCATTCAATCGAGAAGTGTCATGATTTGTTTTTTTTTCCTCGTTATAATTCATTTTTCAATTGAAATTTGTTGTTTTACAGACCACATGTCCTTGGGAGGATTGGGCGACAGTTTCTATGAATACCTCCTGAAGGCGTGGATTCAGTCTGGAAAAGAAGATATGGAAGCTAGAGAAATGTATGATGATGCTATGAGTGCGGTTGTTCAGCATATGATCATCAAATCTCCTGGAGGTCTGCTTTATGCATCTGATCTGAAGTACGAAAGATTAGAACATAAGATGGGTCATTTAGCCTGTTTTGCTGGTAAGTTTGAAGATCATAAAATTTTAGAAAATTTAAGTTATATCATTTCTTGCCGGCTAGAAAATAGATATTTCTGATGCAAGTGAGCAAAACTGGTTGATTGACGGCGAATGTAAGTTTCTCAGCATGAGCCGGAGGCTCAAAGCACGAGTCGGAGGCTGGAAGCACGAGTCGGAAGATCAAAGCACGAGTCGGAGGCTAGCGAAAACTTAAATGAGTACGAACAGCTAAATACGAATGCTCCAATCACAATCAAGGCAGAAATTATACTTTTTCTGTTAAAAATTCAACTATTTGTTGAAAAATCCCTGTCTTTTGTGGATAATTTATCTTTTTGGGAGGGTGATTAATTCTTTTTTGATCAAAAAATTATCTTGTTGGTTGAGAATTCGACTATTTGGTTGAATGTTAAACTCTTTTGTTCAAAATCTCATTTTCTTCGCTAAAGATTCATCATTCTGGTTCGAACTTAATTTCTTTGGTTATAAATCTAACTCTTTCGTTTAAAAATTGTTGAAACATCAACTGCCACGTTTTTCGTTGAAAAACGGTTGAAGATTTTTTTTTTTCGGTTGGAGATTCAACTGTTTTTTTAAACTCCTTTTGATTTGAAAATTCTTCAATTCAGTTATAAAATAAATTTCTTCCGTAAAAAAATGAAGAATTCCGTTAATCATTCAATTTTTTTGGAAAATTAACATTTTCTATGGATAATTTATTGCGTCGTTGAGACATATTTTGTTAGAATATAAATCTTCTCGTTGGAAATTGATCTTTTCGACGAAAATTTAACTACACAGTTGGTTTTTTTCTGGGTTTCTCAATTCAGTTCGACTAAGTGAAAAAACAAGAGAAATACGGATTATCAACAAAAGACATGAGTTTTTATTGGAAAAAAGTATTTATTTTTGCACAAAAATGGAAGGTTAAACATTAAGTGGAAAAAATTCGTTTCCAACGATGAGAAACAGAGTTTTACCTTTTGAACCAAAAAGGATAATTACTTTCTAACAAAATAATACAATTTTTACACGTAAATGATAAACTCTTAACAGGAAAATAATAATTTTGGACTTATAATCTAAAAAGAATCAATGAATCAACTCAAAACCAAAAGCAGTCGATTTTCTTATTGTGTTTTGTCGATGAAGTTTGCGTTTGGATGGGACAACGAGAGAAAGACAATTTTTGAAAAAAGTAATAATTTTCAAAAAGTAATAATTTTCAAAAAGTAATAATTGTCAAGCAAAAATGGAATGTTCAACATAATGTGAAAAAGAGAATTTCAAACACAGAAGAAAAAAAAAAAAAAAAAAAATCTGTGAATCCTCAAACATGAAAAATTGATTTCCGACCGTGACTGATGACTTATTTAGTAGATCAATAATTTTCTCATAAATTATATAATCACGACGATTCGGAATGGCGATTCGTCGAAATAATTTCAAGTATTTATTGCAAATGGTGAATTTAAAAATATGGTCAAAGGGGATTTTTTACAACTTTTGGGAAGGGACAATTTTTTATTGTTACTTTTGTTGTACCTCGTGTTGTTTTGTTGATTATTTGAAATTTCGTGGGATCTATTTCTAAAATATTAAAGAATTATAACACCAATAATTCATGAACAAATTTTAAAAAAAAACGAATTTTTAAGGAAAAAGCCTTAAATGTTCAAACAATAGTGGAAAAATTGAATCTGTAGTTATCAACCAAATAGTTTGATTTTAATTTTCAACTCAATATTGATCTATTCCATTGAGAATTTAACCATTTTGTTAAAGATGATCCTTTTTTGTGCAAATTACCTGTTTTTTCCCTATTTTTTGCTATAAAGCAATTATTTTAGGTATCCCGAGTATTCTTTTTTATTGCAAAATTTTTTTTTGTTGGAAATTCTTATCTGAAGGTCGAAAATTCAGGTACTTAGTTCAAAATTAAGCTCTTTTATAAAAAGTTCAACTAGTTTCCGAAAATTAGAATGTTTCGTTCAAGGATTATAAATTCATCTTCAGTGGTAAAAAAGTCATATTTTTTGGTTAAAATTCGCGATCTTCTTGATACTAGAAATACCTTTGTCAATTTTGAAAAATTCACTTCTTAATCCATTGTTTCCGTCGAGAATTTATGGTTTCTGTTCGGAAAATTAACAATTTGATTTAAATTTTGGTTTCTCTCATCTGCAAATGTTGTTTTGATCCTTTAACTAAAAATTGGTGTTTTTAAAGTTGAAAATTGAACTATTTGGTTATAAGTTCATGTGTTTTTCCACAGCAATGCTTGGTAGAAAACCCACTTTTTTGGTTTAGGTTTCAAAAAGTTGGTTAGAAATTTATGTATTTTTTTTTAATTCGTATTTTTGGGGTTGAATTCAACAGGTTAGGAATAAGTTCTTTTCTTTACAAATTATCTTTCACAATTGGAGATTTAAGGGTCCTATTTTGGATTGGAATAGATTTCCGTAGTTGAAAATTTGACTATTTCGTTGAGATAACTGGTTGAAAATTCGTTTTATTTATTCTTAAAAACTAATGTTAAAATTTATTCAAGCATTATATTTTTGTTAAGAAACTGATGTTTTTTAGGTGAAAATTTACCTATTTGGCTAAAAATTCATCTAGTTGTTAAAAATCGTATGTTGGTAGGAAATTTATCTCCCCGGCTGTAAATTCCTTTTTGTAGGTGAAAAATGCATCTATTTTTTTAAACATGCAACTGTGCTGTTGGAAGTTCAATTATTTTGTTGGAAATTGAAGTTCTTTACGAAAGTCATTTTTTGCTATGGCATATTATGGCTTATTGGACAAGAGTTCAGCTATCTTGTTGAAAATTATTCCTTATGGGTCGAAAATGACAAAAAACAAAGAATTGAGGGTATTGAGAAATAAGTTATGGGCATGTAGAAGTTTTACTTCAATATTTCAACAAATGTTTCAGATACAAAGAAAATTTGTGATCCTTTCAAATCCTTATTCTCATATAAAATTGAGGATTGCTCGTACAAAACTGAAATATGTTTTTTCTAATTTTATATCAAATTTTCAGGTGGTATGTTCGCGTTGGGTGCAAAAAGTCAAGAAAACGATGTGAGCAATCACTATATGGATATCGCAGCAGGTTTGACACACACTTGTCACGAATCTTACGATCGCAGTGTGACGAAACTGGGACCAGAAGCTTTTCACTTTATTGAAGGAAACGAAGCGAGAAGTTTAAAGAATGGCGAAAAATATTATATCCTGCGACCTGAGGCAAGTTGTCTTTTCTTTTTACTAAAAATTATATAAAATGATCATTACCCTTTGAATAAAACCTGTTGCACCTCATTACTACACCTGACCAAGCAAGGAGCAAAATTATCAGACCTCTCTCAAATTAAAGACTCTTTGATAATTTTCTCTTCTGTTTTACTTTTAATTTTCTCCTCGTTATTGCCCTTTGTTTCTTGTTATACAATTGAAATGAAGAGTTGCGTTCTGCATTTTCATAATAGAGAAATCAAATCTCTTCTATTAATTGAAAGATTCTTTTCTGATGGAAACAGTTGTTCAGTTGATACAAAGCTCTTGTTCTTTCAAAAGAAGTTTTTTTAAATGGTTTTTTCAATAATTTAATTTTTTCTTTCAACTCCTAGACCTTTGAGTCCTACTTTATCATGTGGCGATTGACAAAGGACCCCAAGTACAGAGAATGGGGTTGGGAAGCAGTTCAGGCATTGGAAAAACATTGTCGAGTTCCTGGAGGTTTTACAGGACTTCTCAACGTCTATTTGGCAGATTCGCCAAAGGACGACGTTCAGCAAAGTTACTTCTTCGCTGAAACACTCAAGGTAACGAAAATGTTGGAATAGGTGTTATAAACTTTTTCAGATGAGACAAAATTATAAGTGATCTATAAGAAATTTTGGAGTGGGTTCTATCTATGACATCCATATTTTCGAAACGTATTAAGATGATATTTTGATCAAGTTTAAAAGGATTTGTTTTTATTCAGAATTTCTATCTTTTAGCCTATTCAATCGTTGCTACACTTGCCCAGAAAAATTCTCGTTCAAACGGAATGAGTTCATTTTGGGCCTACTGCGCTATAATTAGTTATTACTATTATTAGAAAAATTATTCTTGTTCAACAACCCGTTCTTAAAATTAAATATTAAAGACAAAAATCTCTATTAAGGGGGGGGGGGGGGCAGTTCCAATCAGATCTGCGGAGCCTTTATTAGAACTTCATTAAATAATTTATTAATAAATGAATTTTAATACATTATGTTAGATCGTAGGAAAATACATGTTCAACTGTTGTCACGCTGTAATTGCTATTGATAAAACTTGTAATTTAGAAATTGCAGGGTGGCGATTCGGCGGACGATTTCAAATTCCCGGTCATTTTCCGGTTTGTCACGTTCAAGCTTTTCAATTTTCCTGGTCAACTAGAAGAAACATATTTATATTTGTCGCAAAACGCTTACATTTATTTTTATTCAAATCTAAACATCCTTTAACACAACAGAGCAAACATTGCAAAATAAATCAGTTCTAAAAAGGATACTCTAATTTTCAACAAAAAATACAATTTTTTTTACACAAATCGAACTATCAAACTTGCAATTAAAAAAAACAATTTGCGATTACGAAAAAAAAAAACAGATTTTCAGAAAAATCGTTCGTTTCTAACCAATGCTAATGTGATGACTTTTCAAATAAAATGAATCTTCAAGCAGAACACTTAAATTTCAGAACAAGAAGATGAATTTTCAACTAAAAAGATAAATGTTTACCTGGAGCACTTCAATTCCCAACCATTTTTCCATTTTCTAAGAAAAAATATAAAGTTCTAACAAAATAATAATTTTCAGTTGAAAAAAATTGCTTATAACACAAAAAACTAACTTTCAACCAAAAAAAACTAACTTTTAAAACAAATTATTACATTTTGACGAAAAATGATGAAGAATCAAATGAAGTTGTGAATGTTTAACGAAGTAGTTGAATTTTAAATCAGGAACAGAAAGACAAATTTTTTAATAAAATGAGGAACATTCAACTAGAATAGTTCAATGTTTGGAAAACAATGAATTTTCAACCAAAAAATACCATTTTTCAACAAAATGGTTATAATTTGAACCATGAAAATAGAAATTTTTAAACAAAACTGGAATAGTGACATTTTTGGCTTGAAAAACCAATTTTAAACCGAACATAATGGGATATTCAATCCAAAAAGACCAATTTTCACCGAAACGTCGAATTTTGATCCAGGAAAAATCAACTTTCCATGAAAATGAAACAGTTAGCTTTTCAGTTGGAGTGATTCATTTTTAACCAAAACTGGTGAATTTTCAGGTATAATAATGAATCTTCAAATGAATAGATGATTTATAATCAAAAAGATGAAGTTTCAACCATAAAGATTAATTTTCTACAAAAAAGGCAAACTTTCCACGAAGTACATAAATTCCCAAAGAAATGGTTCCATTTTCAGAATCAAAAATCAATGTTCAACCAAATATACTTGAATTTCCACCAAAAAGAGATGAATTGATTTTCAACAAAGTAGTTACATTTTCAACCAGAGCTGTATTTTAAATAGAAATAATGCAGCTTTAGAAAAAAAAATTGGCTTTTCAACAAACAAGTTCAAATTTCAAACAAATAGTTGATTTTTTAACTAAAAGTGAATGAATTCGCAATTGACAATGTAAAGGAGCTTCCTATCATATTTCAGAAATGTTTCTTCTTCAGAATACTACTTCAACTCTAAAGACTGCTTGAAGAACTTTTTTTATTTAAAATAAGGTCGAGGGGACTTTAAAATTGTGACAAAAATGTTGAATTGAAGGAACGATTTTCAAAAATTCCTCTCTTCTGAATGCGAATTATAATTAGTTAAAAAAGTTCCCGTTCCATTTTGTTTGTTGGTTGGCAACTTGATAAAGATTAATTATTCTTATTATTATTATTATTATTATCTAAAAAATTCCCTTTTCCATGTGATCAAATTTGAGTCAGCTAAAAAAATTTCACAGAGCAATAAATTTGAAAATTTGTCTTTGGGATTCGAAAATTTAATTCTTTCGTTCAAACTCCTCATATTTTGTTGAAAGGTTGGTTCTTGGATAGAAAATTATCTTTCCCTGCGGAAGTTAATATTCTTCCTAAGAAATTCTTGGTTTATCATTAATTTTTTGAGCCGAAAATGTCACTTCCATTTTCGTTTGAAAATTTTCATTTTCTCTGTCAGAAATTAAACTATTCTAGTTAACTAATCATCATTTGAGTGAAAAATTAGTCTTTCTGGTTTAAAATTCAAGTACTTCAGTTAAATGTTTATAATTTCATTTTAATCTTCATCATTTTGTGTAAAAATTAAGTAATCTGTTTGACAATTTAAATTGAAATTGAAAATTTAACTTATTCCTATTGAAAATCCCATAGTTCAGTCAAAAATTCATTTGTTTAGTTAAGCATCCATTTTTCTCATTTTAGAATTTGAGTATTCAAATTTTGGGTTGACAATTTATCTTTTTCACTAAAAGTTAATTTATCTGTTGAAAACTCTAATCCTTCAGTTGTTCATTCGTTTAGTTAAACATCCATTTTTTTCATTTTCAAATCTGAGTATTCAAATTTTCTTTGACACTTTTTCTTTTTCAGTAAAAGTTAATCAATCTGTTTAAAACTAAACTCCTTCAGTTGAAGATTCTTCGTTTTATTATCAAGATCTCTTGTTCGGTTTGAAATTGTTTTTCTTTTAACTAAAAATGTTCTTGTTTTAAAATATACATTCATGGTTGAAAATTGAAGTGTTCTAGTTAAATATCTATCTTTTTATTTGAATATTCATCTTCTTGATTGAAAAATGAATATATAGTTGTAAATCCGTCGTTTTTCTTTTTAAACTGATCTATTTTGAATAGTTTGATCTTTTGTGGTAAAGAATGTTTAGAATGATTGTCATGAATAAAAATCAATGTTTGCTATTTGCCACAAATATAAGTGTGTTGCTTTCAGTTGTCCTGGAAAATTGAAAAAATTGACCGTGTAGAACCGGGAAATGAACGGGAATTTGATATTTTCACCGAATTGCCACAGTTGAACATTTATAATTTTATTTGAAAAATCATTATTTTATTTAGATATGTAAAAATTTCTTCGGGAGTTTTTTTTTATTTTGTTGGAAGTTAGTATTTTTTGTTGTTATTAATTTGTTTAAACTGAAAATTGAGCTGATTCTAATTGAAAACTCTTTAGTTGTAGTTGAAAATTCATTTATGTTGTCAGAAAATTTTTTTTTCCAATTTGGAATTTGAGAATTCAAATTTTGCTTCACAGTTTATCTGTTTTCGTAAAAATTTATTTATTTGGATGCAAATTCAACTCTTTCAGCTGAAGATGCTTTTTTTTAGTTGAAAACTCTTATGCTTAGTTTAAAATAATTTTTTTTAAACTTAAAATGTTACTTTTCCATTTTCGATTGGAAAGAATTTTTTTTAGGTTAGAAATTCAATTATTTTATTCAAATATTGCATTTTTTGGTAGAAAATTATTCTTTATATTTGAGAATCAATCTTTTTGTTTGCAAATTCACCTTCATGGTTGAAAATTGGAGTGCTTCAGTTAAATATTGATCTTTTAGCTGAAAATTCATCCTCTTGGTTTGAGATTTTACTGATTCAGTTGAAGATTCACAATGTTATTTTTAAATTGAAATGTTCAAATTTTTGTAGAACAATTAACTTTTTGTGTAAAAATTATATTTTTTTCTAAATTAATTTATTTTTCAATGTTTAATGTGTTGTGTTGAATGATAATAATTATGAACGTCATGAATAAAATAAATATTTGCGTTTTGCGACAAAATTCGATAATTAGGTGAAAATTTGTCGTTTCGTATTGGGAATTCAATTATTCCGTTTTGTTCTTCTTTTCGGTTAACAATTCAAGTTGAAAATTTAAGCGTTTTCCATGTTAGTGGAGAAAAATATCACTTTTCCTTTTTTGTTTGGAATTTTTTTTTATGTTTCAAATCTCAACCATTTTGTTGAAAATTTATTTTTTGCATGAAAATTAATTTTTTGTCAATTTCACTTGATTCTTCATCATTTTGTGTAAAAGTTGAAAAATTTGTTTGAAAGTTAGTAGTTTTCGTTTGTTGAAAGTTAGTTTTTTATATAAGTAATTTTTTTTTAACTGAAAATTTTACTTATTCCAATTAAAAATTCCATAGTTTTAGTTGAAAATTCATTTATTTAGTTAAATATCCATTTTTAATTCAAAATTCGATTATTCCGATTTTCGTTGACAATTCATCTTTTTCAGTAAAAGTTAATTTATCTGTTTGAAAACTTAAGTCCTTCAGTTGAAGATTCTATGTTTTAGTATAAAACTCTTATACTTGGTTTGTTTGAACTAAAACTAAAAATGTTACTGTTCCATTTTTGGGTGGGAAATAATGATTTTTTTGGGTTCGAAATTCGACTATTTTATTGAAATTTGATTTTCTTGAAAATTAATCTTCATGCTTGAATATTCACCTTTATGGTTAAAAATGGAAGTGCCCCAGTTAAAAATTTATCTTTTTATTTGAAAATTCATCTTCTTCATTGAAAAATGAACTATTTGATTGGAAATCCGTTCCTTTTTGCTATCTTAAATTGATTTTTTCGATTGCAAGTTTAACTGCTCCAATTTATGTAAAAAAAAATAATTTTTTGTTGTTGAAAATTTGAGTATTCTTTTCAAAATTGATTCATTTAGATTGGGTTAGAGTATGTTTGGAATGAACGTCGTGAATAAAAAAAAGGTAGGGGGCTTGCGATAAATATAAATATTTTACTTCTAGTTGACCGGAAAAATTGTAGAACTTGACCGGAAAGAACCAGGAAATGACAGGGAATTTGAAATCATCCGCCAAATCGCTACTCTGACAAAGTGCTGACCAATAATATAAATAACTCATTAATTAAGAAATCTTGAATGATAACATTTTAAAAAGGAAAATTTTCATAAATAAATAAAAAAATAATTCATTAATTAATTAATAATAAATTATTCCATTTCGAAAAATCTTGAAATATCTCATTTATAAATTACCTCTAACTCATATTACTTCAGACCAAAACTTACAAAGTTTTCTTCATGTTTCAGTACCTCTACCTTCTCTTCAGTGATGACGACCTAATAAGCTTGGACGATTGGGTATTTAACTCCGAGGCTCACATTCTTCCAATAAGAGGGAATCCTCTTTTCCGCCAGGCACCTTCGTTATAAGTCGAACGACATTTTAGGCACCTCTCGATAGTATCAATTGCAACCTGGACTCAAGATTTCTCAGATTCACCGAGTGATTTTTCCTTCGCATGATTCGTGAGAAAAATGAAAACGTCAATTTCGAACGACTGAATCTATCAGTTCAGACTCGGAATTTATTAGTCAATCAAGAGAAAAAACCAGCGAGACTCACAACAGACCAGAGATAACATTGATCTGTTGTAATAACCAATAACTAATCTTAAGTGGACTGACTCTAAAGGTCGTTATTGAAGTCTACATTGTACATAGCGCGAGAAAGAGTTTCAAGAGTGTGAGTGCTTCATCCTATTTCCCACCGACCTCTTTCTGTATTTAAACAAATTCCGTTTTTAAGATGTAGAGGAAAATAATTCGTAAATAATTAATATTTTGTAGACTTCGTGTTTGTGCTGAGGTCTATGGCTCGCTTTCATACATTTTTAAAAAAAAAACAAAAAAAAATGAAAAGAAAAGAAAAAACGAATCGATGTCCAAGATTGGCCAGCAGCAGGTAATCGTTGTAAAGAGATGATTTTAGGTAGCTAATTTTTTCTACCTCCACTGAAAATCATCGTCTTCCTTCACGTTCTTTTTTTTCTTTGTAATTCTTATATTTCACCAATATTTTATTCTCTATTAATTGTTTTATCACAGTGTTTTGTATTTGCAATGAAGCAAATATTTGCAATCAAGCTAAGAAAAATGATAATTCATTAAGAAGGTCTTCCTAAAATAGAGATGTGGTCGTTTTGTTGTGTAAATCTCACGAATAATGTTACAAACGACTGCCTAATGTTAAGATTTAGTAAATTCCTGTTCGCCTCGTCATCTAAGCATCGATTCAATGTATCTGATTTCACGAGTGTTGTAAGAATGTGAATTCTTTTCAAATGAAAGGAATCCAGGAGTCATTTTTGTTGTATTGTACGAATTTAGCAAATCAACAACTAGCAAAGTGTGTAATGCGAATAAAATTGTATATAAAAGTTTAATGAAAGTCATATTCTGCGAGATTTAGCGCGAATGGAAACGAAGCCTGATACATATTTCAGGCATCATTGCAATGAGAAATGCGTCGAGTTGAAATGAGATTATATTACCATTTTTACACAAACATTTTCAATTTTGATTTGAAACTCACTGACTATCAATTAAAATCCTTTTGTTGTATTGGGGAATGTTTTTGTATTGGGAAATGTTTTTGTATTTAACGCATTCCTCTCCTAGTAATTGAAAGATTAGGACTGGGAGATGGAAAAAGAAACATTAAATTAAACATTAACTTGAGTCGTTTTTTCTTCACGTGCACTTTTTCACGAGACTCATCACGATACTTCCAAACAATCAATAATGAAAAAAATCAACGGCGATTAAGGGCCTAAGGATTACTTAATGTATGAATAATGTGTTAGTCAAAGTATTCTTTATACAATAATCTTTTTAAAAAAATAATTTCAAAGAGAATATAAAGAAAAGTATTCGAATTTGAATCGGTCTCATCAAAATTTTTCACTCTCTATTCTCTTTGGAATTTTTTTTTCAGGAGAGAACTGATTTTTAGTCGAATCGCCGTCATTGTTTGACCAGGAAGTGCGGCACACTTTTTTTATCATCCAGATGGAGTTCTCGAGAATCTTGTACACAAAGTTGTCTGTAGATTTATTTTGGAATCAGGGAGACTCGAGAATTCTGTCAAGCGGCTAAATTAATTAATTAAATAATTAATATATCGCCTTTGATCATAAAATAAATGTAAGATATTAGTAATAGTGCGAGTAAAAAGCTCGACCAGATTTAGGATTTTCGTAATACGTTCTTGTAAACTATTCATTGCAATTACTTACGTACATGATACAGTAAATACCCTAGGCCGTGTCTATACGATAATAGTGAAAGCGGAAAAATGTAACGATGATGATCCTGAAAGTTGCGATGATGATATTAATTTTAGATAGCCTATATATACACTTGTGAATAGATATTTAATAATTTATTGTTAATTAGAGTATTTTGTTTTCACTGCATTAAACGGGGTTGTGGGTACAGTACGCTTCATATATAAGACTGGGATAATTGTCGTTGAAATTTCTCCGGGTTGACTTAATTTTTTATTGAGAAATCATAAAGGCTCCAGATTGAAGACGACGTTTGGCTTAGTCTTATTATGTGTATTGTTTAGAATTTTTAATCAGAGTGATCTTCGTGAAGTTGAAAAAAAATCATTTGTATTGAGTATATTTTGACGTTGTAAAATCACCATACGAACTTACGCAAGAAATATTACAATTGTAAATAAAAATAGAGGAAGTAGTGATAATTGGTTTACTTCAATAACATTATGTGATTATTACTTTGTCATGATTGAATTAAATAAATATTGATAATATATTATATTGAGTATTTTGTACCAATTATTAGTTATTTATTCAATTGGGAAAGTTTTTTTTTTTGCAAATAATTATTCGGAAATAAATAAATTTATACATGCAATATGTATTATTATGAAGCCGCTTATCGTGAATCAATAATTCCAATTCACTGAGTTATGTCGACAGTTTAATCAAAGTGTTTTCAATGAACATCATGACTTCGATAACTAGAGGAACTTCCTAATTACCTAAGTTTCCCTAACATATTGGTGCAATTTCATTAAACAACTTTGACATCAATTCAGTATATATTGACAACTGTTTTAGGTAATATTCTGAACATATTTCAATCTATTCCTTTATCACTATGTTTTTTTTTATGAATGAGCGACTTTAATTAATTGTACAAAAGTTTTTATTCAAGAACCTAATATTCAATTTCTTTATGGATTAATAATGCTTACCATGCATTTTTTGTAAATAAATAAAATTTCCAGATTATAAAAATTTAAGATAAGCAACTTTGAAAGCTTGAAAGAAACTCTGGATTACAAAAGTGATCTAAATTAGGTGTATACTTTTCAAGTTTAATTCATATATTTTTAATCTAGTATTTATTACTGAATCAGACATGTGCCAATCATGCCAATTACTTAAACAATTGAAAAAATCTCAAGTAAAAAAAAATATTACTATCATTCATTGAGTGAATCATGAATCCATAAAAGTACTAACTTTTCAAGATTTATAAGAGGAGCATTTTTAATGAATTATATAAATGAGAACGAATGATTGTACGAATAAGAACGCTCACAACAAAAATGAGAAATGGGGAATATTCAAAAAGAGGCATAACGATTTTTCCGTTTATGGCCTAGAATACTCGGGAGGCATCCTAAAGAGATTCAGAAAAAACTGGGATAAGCAGGAACTTTTTAGCATGAATAGTTTCATTTATTTGAAACTTTCCAAACTTGGAAGTTGATCAGACTTGAAGCTTCACGAATCAAAAACGGTTATCCGCAGTCCTTGTAAAATCAAACAATTTATCTCCACGCCATTTTTCGATAAAATAATTGTAAGGATTAGAACATTTTCAAAATTAAAGAATACAAACGAAAATGAAGATTTTGATATCCAGAAATGTCAGAGAAAAAAACGCGTTGCTTTTTGAAAGCCCTACAATATTATCATTATAACGTTTTGAATTTTCTTGAAAGAAAAATTCGAATTTCGATCGCACCAGAAAAAGTGAAAAATAGAAAATGTCAATCTTCGATCAAACTATGCAAGATACAAAAAAGAGATACCAAGACCAAAATTCTGCATCCAAAAAAGGTCCACGAAATGAGAAAATTATACTTTCGGACAACCGACACAAGCTTAGAAAATATTTAGAATTACAAAAATTCTCCATTCGAAAAAGATCTGCTCAATCAATTGAGCTGTTATGAATCTTATTTTGATAGGGCATGTATACGCTGATATGTTGGTTTTCTTCAATCGTAAAAACTAACTTCAAGATTAAAAAAATGAAGTTTTGAGAAAATATCGCAAGGTACGAATGTACCTTACGTTATTCATGGTTGGAAGTTAATCACTCTAAGAAGACCAAATGGTTTGTCATTTTTTGATCATTTTTTGATGGGATGATTTTGTTTGAATCGTATAAATAATAATGCAAATGAAAAACTAAATTCTTTAAAAACATTCAAGGTACGGGATTGAGTCAATAAACGAATGTTGTTAACTCAAAAAAGATCTTAAAAAATATCTCGAAATTTACCACCGTATTCCAAACGTTTGCAAAACGTTTGATCAAAAAATTTTTCCGATATATAGCGTTATCTATCTCGCAAGTATGGTCTAAATACCATTAAAAAAATATGAGCTACTAAAAAAAATTTTATTTTTCAATCAAACATTCTTCAAATCTTCTTAAAACGTTTCGCAAACGTTTTACAAACGTTGAATAAACACGTTTTGTAAACGTTCGATAAATGTCTTGCAAACGTTTTAGAGACGTTTGGACATTTATTCTGCTCAAATTTTGCTTGGTCTAACGTGTAAGAGTTCGGAGAAGGACTTTAAACTTAAAGCTTAAATATAAAGTTAGGAAATGGTGACCCAGGACAAGTGTGCGCAGATTGAATCAGACAAGTTAATCAACAAGTAGGATTCATTGAGAGAAACGAGTTCATAAATTTACGAGCAACTTCCGATGTATCACATTTTATCACTATCGAAGTCGTTAAATGTTATCCGCGTTTGGTGAAAAGATCTTCGCTTGGACACAGTCTTAATCTCCTTAGCCTAAGTTAGCTTAGATACAATTATATACGAAAATGCCGTAGAAATGGTACTTTAAATTCATCAGTCTCAAGAAATCAGTCTATCCGTGTTTGAAACCGCGGCCGCGTTCGAAGTCTCTAATATCACTTGGTAGTGTGTTCACTAGCACATCTAAAAAACAAATCAAGTGCTTGGGGCCGGGGTTGCGTGCCCCATGAAATAAACAATCAAATGGTTAGAGCCGAGGTGGCGTGCCCAACAAAATGAACAAATTAAATGGTTGGAGCCGAGGTAGCGTGCCCAACAAAATCAACAAACAAGTGGTTGGAGCCGAGGTGGCGTGCCCAACAAAACAAACAATCAAATGGCTGGAGCCGAGGTGGAGTGTCCAACAAATAAATGAATTAAGTGGTTGGAGCCGAGGTGGCGTGCCCATCAAAATGAACAATTTAATGATTGGAGCCGAGGTGGCGTGCCCAACGAAATAAACAAAGTGAAATGGTTGGAGCCGAGGTGGCGTACCCAACGAACTAAACAATTTATTAATTAAAAGATGTAAAGTTTTTTTGGTTGACTGGTCTCATTTATTTTGAAACTTTCTAACGTTTCGCTCTTCGACGAAGAGCCTCCTCAGAACAGCAACTACGAGTAGCCATAATAAGCGTAAATGAGTCAAACTATGAAGAAAAAGTGAGACAGAGTAAATGAGGAAAAATGGAAAAACATGGAAAAATAAGAGAGAGAGAGAGAGAGAGAGCTGACCTAATTATTGTTGTGAGACGAGAAGGCAGGGCCTTCTAAAGCGGTCGGAAGTTTGACTTGCATAACTTGCAAGTGAGTTGATGCATGGCTTTGGGTGATAAGCCACTGAGAGACGAAGTTTCGCAGCTTATGTGTGAGCTGCGTTGGTGATGGATGGAAGATTGAATTCTGTAAGAATTTGCTTGTTGCGAATGAACCAAGGAATATTTAAAGCGGAACGGAGGAGGTGAATATAGGTGCCTTCAACTTTGGAGAGACTATTTGGGGTTGCAGAACCCCAGCCAGGAATCGCGTAGGTGCAGATGCTCCTAATTATGGCGTTGAAGGCACCAGTTTTGGTGGCTCGAGAAACTATAGGGTTACTGAAGAAGGGTTTACATGAGGTAAAGGCTTCGTTGGCCTTATTACGGATGGCTTGGATTTGTTTGGACCAAGTGAGTCGTTTGTCAAAAATGACTCCAAGATATTTTGCCGAGAGACTCCATTTAATAGAAAAAGAGTCAACAAGGAGTTCAGGAGGATTTCCTCGGTGACGTGAGAAAAAGACAGCTTCAGATTTAGAATTGTTAATTTCATATCTCCATCTGTAATACCATTCCAGGACGATTGGAATAAATTTGTTTAGACGTAACGAGCAGTGACTGATGACCTTGGATGTATCAAGGAAACCGACATCTTCAGCGTATTGAGCCGTGAGAATTTTCTCATCAACAGGAATGTCGTAAAAGTACACGTTAAAAAGGGAAGGAGACAGTTTGGAGCCCTGGGGGAAACCGGAGGTAATAAGTTTGGGATCCGATAAAGATTTTCCAACTCGAGCTCTGAAGCTCCTGTTCGAGAAGAAGGATTCGATTAAGGCGATGAGATAGTGAGGCAAGTTTAACTTGATGAGTTTATAAATTAGACCGTCCTGCCAGACTCTGTCAACGGCTTGCTTACAATCCAGAAGAAGCATGGATGTGTGCCTGCCTTTGTTAAGGTTTTCGGCAATGTACTCAGAGACACAAAGAAGTTGATGAGCTGTTCCAAGACGTTTGCGAAAACCGTGCTGGAAGTCAGGAAGAAAGTTGTTTTGCGAAACAAAGTCATCAAAACGGGAAAGAATCATGTTTTGGGCTAGTTTGCTGAGAGTAAACAGCAGACTGATAGGACGAAAACTTGATGCTGAGCTGAGAGGTTTACCCGGTTTTGGAAGAAAAATTACAATAGCTTCTATCCAAGCCGAGGGGAAGTATTGTAATCGCATCATTGCGTTAACAATGTTGCAGATAGCCACAACGTGCTTGCGAGGAAGTGTTTTTAAACATTGTTGCTGATGGAGTCATTGTCGGGGCTTAACGATTTCTCTAAGCGCGGATTGTGTCGGAGACTTCTTTGGGAGAGGTGGGAATAAAGTCTGTGTCTGTGACAGAGAAATCGTGAGCGGTCCTAGAGACGTAATCGTGAAATTTAGAAAATTTGTCGTGGCTAGGAAAGGGGGAGCATTGATTTTTAAGGGAATCTGAGAAAATTTTTGCTTTTTCCTCATCAAGAAAGAATGATTGGCCGTCTTTGGCAAGAAGAGGAAGGTAAGATTTCCGTTAACGGAGGAATTTGATGTCTTTCTAGCATCTTTTGGGGTACAATTCAGCTTCGGCTATGTAGGAGTCGAAAGATGATGTGTCAACAGTATGAAGAGCAGTTTTTAATTATCTCTGAAGGAAGTTGAGACGCCGGCGCCTTTTAGGGTTCCGGTAGGACTGCCAATGTTTGCATACTTGGTTTTTCCTCTGAATAAGACAGCGGGTGGCAGGCAAAAGTTTTGGTTTGCGAGCCGGAGTGCAGTTTGTTGAGGTTGCGAGTTGGATAGAGTTTTGGACTTCTTTCGCTTTAGGAGTACCCGACAACTCCAGGATTACTGGGTTGTGGTCAGAACTAAGTTCTGAAAGAGATCAGGGGGCACTGTAAAAGACTATGTTCTTTGTTAAGAAGATGTCGAGGATGTCGGGTTGATGTTTAGAAGAGCTAGGGAAATGGGTGGGTCCTGAGGGAGCCTCAATGGTAAGGTTATGGCGAGTCGCAGTCTTGAGGAGAGCACCTTTTGAGTTATTTTTTAGACAACCCCAGGCCCTGTGCTTGGCGTTAAGATCGTCAACCATCAGAGTAGGGGTATTAGAGTTGAAGAGTTCGTGAATTTTGGAAATATCGTTGATACTCGGAGGAGAGTAAGTTGAGGGGATTCGAAGAGGACCTGAGGCGAGGTGGATTTCGACTCCAACTACTTAGCATGGACGAAAGTTTGTGCTGATGGCTGAGTGGCGGAGAGAGTTTCCAACAAGAAGCGCTACACCACCACCTTTAGATGAAAGACGATCTTTCCTGTAGACAGAGAAATCGGGAATATAGAGTTTCTTATTGGGATTGAGATGAGTCTCGGTAATGCAGGCAACGCCAATTGATTTGCCGCTAAGAAGTAGAGATAGTTCTAATCGCTTCGGGACCGAGATACCGTTAGCATTCCAGGTCAGAATAGGAAGTTTATTCTTATGAGCGCTGAGGGGTTGGCTGCTGAAAGGCCGCAGCGAAGACGGAGAGGAAGTCCCGAAAAAACTGCTCAAGTTGCGGATTCTATAGGGGACCGGAGGATTGAGGATGGATTTGGACTTTGGGAGGACGAGCTGGAATAACGTCAGCAAAGGAGCGCTTGGAGGTAACGGATTTTGATGCAGTACGGGGTATAGGAGGAGAAGGGTTCGCAGTGAGTTTGGGATTAGGAGTATGGCGAGTTGCGATCGGCTTGGTGCCAGGTTTTTGAGGGACTTTAGAGCTCCCACGGAAGGTGGGCCAAGGAGGGCCTTTACAATTGGCACAAGATGGAGTGGTATATTTTTGGTTGCGAATGGTGCAAGCAGCAGTGGCGTGGCTACGTGCGCAGAAGGCGCAGGAAAAGGGAGCATGGCAGTAGTTTGCCGTGTGGACAAATTTGAGGCAGCGACGGCATTCAGGAATGAGGTTAGATTTCCTCCTGTCTTCAACTTGAATGCTGAGGCCAGCAATGTGCCTAATGTCGAGCTAGACTTCGCTGAAGGAGCAGAAGTGTCCAGATCTACGACGACTAGAGGCCAGATTGTGTCCCCCTTCTTTATGCGATGAACTCGTTCGACAGGGGGAATTTTCGTCTAAAGTTCTTCAAGCATGAATTCTTCAGACAAGGATTTGATTGAACCTTTAATGACAACGACAAGGTCTCTGTCTTGTTGGAGCTGATAAGTGGTGTAATTTATTTTCTGCTTTTCCAGATTGTGTGTGATAGCGCGAAAGCTGTCGACAGCTAAGGGGTATACGACTACAGCGCCAGAAGTGGTTTTGGCAGATCGGATAGGGATATCTGCTTTTAGAAGGCCCGCATGGATTCTTGGCCATAGATCCTTACGTAGGATGCGGATAGGAGGAGGACCCCACTCCTTGTAAGAGGTCTCTCGGCTTGGAGCCTTGGATTTCACGGATACGAAGTCGGAGGTCTTCAGGCGGTTAGAGGTTGCTAGGGATTCAACCGTTTCCATGGAATTTGAGCCATTGGTCAGAGTAGCAGTGACCGAGTTCGAGGAATTTTTGGAGGCAAGTACTACCTCGCATGAGGCGAGAATTTTCCGAAGATTGGGAACTAAAGAAACAACTTCAGCGAAGCTAAGATTCTCTGGGTTGGGACAATGAAACGAGGAAGAAGAAAGTGGAGAAGAAGAGTTTTTAGACATTTTTTATTGACCTTAAAAGGGCAGGTTATTATTGTGGGCTCGGTTGAAGGTAAATCGTTAGGTTCACTTATTCGCGCGCGATACACCAGAATCTACAAGTTTATCGATTGCAAGGACCGGTAACTTTTCAGGCTATCAATGTTATTTGGTGTTGTGCTATGGGACACACTGACAAGAATCAGTGTGTGGGATGCCGGGTCTCTGTTTGCACGGCTTCTCATACGCTTGGACGCCTGCCTTGGTAGCGGGAGAGAAGGTCCTGCGTGGTCTGCTGGCAGACTGGTGGTACTACTGGCATAGCACGTGGCTTGCTCGTACTTCCTGTATGTATATAGGTATATCTGTGCTATACCTCCCGTGCTGCCGTTGCTACTACCTATAGGTCTAGTCCTTCGCTTAGCACTGAGCAGAGACCACCTGGCTGGCTGCCCCTTCCAGGATATCACTACCGTTACAAACGGTTACCAAACGTTTTAAATTTTTTTTTGAAAGTTTTTCGTCATTTCGTACAAGATATAATTTACTTCATTAGAGGAAAACTTGAATTTGAAGGAAAGACTTCCAAGGTTAACCTAAAAAAATACGAATTACCAACAACACAAACAATTTTTTACTCAATAAAATTTCAGGGCAAGTGGAGAGGGCAAATATAAGGTACCAATCCTCGTATAATCATGCAGCTTTGCCGAGTAGAAATTCTTCTATATTGAAATTTGTTACTTTTACAACAACAAAGAATCTGCCCGCTTCGCTCGCAAATTTAAGTGCGCCTTAGGGCGCGCCTTTGTCAGATCTGACGCTTCGCGCTCGATGATGAACTCACCTCGCGCTCCGCGCTCGGTCTTTGTACTTTCCTACATATTTATACAGAGCTTTTGAAACGCGATAGTGGAATGTCGACGTCGACTACTCTAATTTGATGATTGTAAATTTTTTTTGTTGAAGCTTCTTCAGCTTTAACGAATACATTCTCATCACGTGTCTCGTGCTGCGCACTCGATCAAAATTTGTCCGAAATGGCAGAGAAAATTTGTTCCCTAATTTTTTCACATATTGTGGAGTTTTTCTAGAGATTGAATTTTAAAATTTTATTTATTACGATTGATAACCAAACTACGCGTCCAATGGGGAGAATCAAAAAAAAATTCATAGATCTTTTTAGGGTGAAAAACTTTTCTCTATCAATACACTGGAACCTCAAACTTAATCCAGCTTCGGGCTTGGGTATCGACGGCTTCGGAAAGAGTTCGAGTGAGCTGAAACGTAAGCAGTCACGGCCGGATACACGCGAATAACTGTCGCCAACTGTAGCGCAGTTGCGAAAATCTATGCTAGGTTACTTCTGCCGACTTTCAATGCACGGCACTAGCGGAGAATGGAGCGAGGAGAGCGCCCCTCTCCAAACCCCCCGCACCGTCTCGTCCACGAGCCATCCACGATCTCATTTCGAAGAAGGAGCGAGTTTGGGTGGATTCAGTTTGAGGTTGCAGTGTATTCTGTGTTAGCATTAGTAATTTATCCTGCTACTTGTAACTATTTCATTTTTCATAATCTTGTGCCAATTGTTCAAAAGCTCTTTTTTTCATTTTATATGCTTTTTTATAAATTGAGCAAAACTAATTGTCTTATCAAAAAGTTAATTCTACAAAATTTGTAGATCCTTTTTTGGCGCACAATTTTTGTTCATTTATATTTTTCCGTACCTTGCATCGTTTTACCAAAAAATTAATCTTTATATTGTTCATCATTCCTTTTGCGACTCAAGCTTGATTTTTCGATTTTTTGAGAATATTCAAGAAGTTTTGAAGGCCATCTCGTAGGGCTCCCAAAAAGAAACATTTTTTCTCCTAAGCCTTTTTTCATATCTTCCGTTGTATGTCTAAAAATGCTCATTTTTGTTTATATGTATTTTCGAATTTTGGAAATGCCATAACTCTGACAATTTTGTTTTCATCAAAAGACGTCAAGGGGATAAATCGTTCCACTTATTATTCACTATAGGAAATTTCACCTACAATTTTCGAGTCTTGAAAAAAATTTTCTCAAAAATTTTTTAAGTGCTCTAACTTTTTGAATTTTCTTTCAAAATAGCTGACTTACTTTCTGTAGTTTGTAGTCGGTAATCTGTGTGCTCGATAACTTTCGGAAGAATGATCGGATTGGACTGCCCTTTGGCATACATTTTGAGGAACCAAAAATACAAGTCTAGTTCGTTAACCAGCTGTTTTATATCAAAAATAAAAGAGGAGGAGCCTTTTAAACATTTTTTTGGAATTCTTTTCCCAAGACTCAAAAATTGTAAGTACGGTTTCTTGTAGTAGATAAAAAGTTGAACAATTCATCCTCATGATTTTTTTTGATAAAAACAAAATTGTCAGGGTCGTGGCATTTTCAATATTCGAAAATATAAAAGAAAATGAGAATTTTTAACCAAGAAATCGCAAGATATGAAAATAAGTTTCAAGAAAAACAATGTTTCTTTTTAAAAGCCCTCATGGATGATGTTCACAACTTCTTGAGTTTTCTCGAAAAATCGAAAATTCAAATTTGGTCGCACAACAAATAATGAAAAATTGAGAGATTCATTTTTTGTTCAAACTATGCAAGGTACGGGAAAATATAAGTGAACTAAACTTGTGCACCAAAAAAACCTATACAAATTTGGTAGAATTAACTTTTTGATAAGTCAAGCAGTGTTTGCTTGATTTATAAAAAATCATAAAATGAATTCATTTCAATCAGGACAAATAATTATAGGAATGAAATAATAACATTTTCGAAAAAATGACTAATGCTAACACAAAAGATTAATAGAAAAAAGTTATTCACCCGAAAAATATCTGTAAATTTGTTATAACTTTTCCTACTGGACGTGTGGTTTTTCTTCAATCGTAAAAAATAAAATTAAAAATTAAAAATAGGAATTTCTAGAAAAACTACACAGCATTTGAAAAAAAATTAGGCAACAAAACTTCTCTACCGTTTCGGACGAAGTTTGAGTGCACAGCACGAGACACGCGGTCAGAATGTATTCGTTAAAGCCGGAGAAGCTTTAACAAAAGAGAATTCACACTCATCAAATTAGAGTAGTCGACATTCGCTTTTGGTTTCACATGCTCTATATATAACTGTAGGGACGTACAAAACCCGAGCGCGTGGCGCAAGGTAAATTTATAACTGAGCGCGGAGCGTGAGGCAAGTTTATCATCGAGCGCGAAGCGCGAGATCCAAAAGACGCGCACCGTAGGCGTGCTCAAACCCGCAAGCGAAGCGAGCCGCGCGAATAGGTTGTGCCCCCATGGCGGGCAGATTTTTATAAAATTTAGAAAATGCCACAACTCTGACAAATTTGTTTCTATCAAAAAAATCATGAGGATAAATTGTTTCACTTTTTACCTATTACAAGAAACCGTACTTACAATTTTTGAGTCTTGGAAAAAAAGTCCAGAAAAATGTTTAAAATGCTCCCCCCTTTTTCTTTTTGATTCAAATTAGCTGGTCAACGAACTCGACTTGTCTTTTTGGTTCCTCAAAATGAGTTACAAAGCACGATCGAATATAATCTTTCGTTCAAAAGTTATCGAGTTCACAGATTATTATTACATTCTCATCATAATGAGAAGGTATTGATTTTATGTGAAAATTGAATTTCGCGGAATTTATGAAATCTCCACGTTTTGAGACCTCCTGATTCCGAAAAAGTAGTT
>WSXT02134365.1:0-10624 GCA_011762715.2 Neuroterus valhalla
CTGTAACGTTCGCGAAACGTCGACAACATTTGTAGTTTGTACACGATCGAAACCCGAAACAACTTCATTTTCAACATCGTTCATCTTGAACGAGTATCTTCAAGTGCTTCTAGATAACAACTTTAAGAGAGATTTGAAAACAGAAGTAAGATATTCTTCACAAACACATTCGAGAAATAGGTATTTGCAGGCTATAGAAAATGCAACAAACAAAAATACAAACGTGACCATCACTCCCTAATTTAACTAGGAATGAAATTACCAGTGCGTAAAAACACCCACACAATTGTGTGGGCACGACTAGAAAGGAATAGGTATTGTTAATTAACCTGAAAATTCATTCCAATTTATACTCCAAAATTTATGCAGTCCCTACTGATAATCAAGGAATTTGCATCTAACAAGATTTGATTCCATTATTTACACTGCAGAATTGTATGTTAAATTTTGTGTAAATTTGGCTAGGTGAAATTTAAAACAGCACTTCATTTATGTGAATAAGCAGCTTCTTATAAAATTTATTTATAGTTGATGTCATATTAACAATGAAGTCAAGAATATTTTCATAAATATTTTAAATATTTTTGGAACATTGGATTGGATTAATTGGATATTTCGGATGCATTAATGGATCTGTTTATTTTTCCATTGGAAAAAATGAATGAGTGGAAGTGCTTGTTTCATATTCATTATGATTGGCATCTTTGTTCTTGAATTTTTTTACCGAGGTACACGTTAGATCAATATCAGTCAAAATTATTTGTAAGTTACAGAAGTTTCTAAAAGATGACGGTGTGAGTAGTTTATTAAACGACACTTTAACATTTGACGTTATCTAGGTTGGGTGAGCAACCAAAAGATGGCGCCATGTTTCGATTTCTTAATGCTGCAATCTATTTCACGTCACATCTGTCCTATACAGTTACACATGTATTCCATTTTTTCATTTTATTAAACTAATGCTGTGTATCATTGATAAATAAATTATTATTAATAATCTATCTGACTGTATTTGATAGTTTTGTATAATATTGATTCGACGTATTATAACCGAGCATGGCGATGTCTGCAAGTATAGATTAAATATGAGAAAAGGATATCATCATCCTGAATCTGCTGAAAGGATTCGTTTGGATACAAGCTGATAAAAATCATAATTTTATCATAAAATGTATTCAACCAAAAACGAATATTGTCCCCTAACCAAGTCTCCCTGCAAGTAAGTTACTTTGGAAGTCATAGCTTGATATAAATATTTACAGAACAAACAAATATTGATCAAATCCAAGGGAAGAATTTTGCTTTTATTAAGAACTTTATTTATAGCATGATGAGAGATTTCTGCCCAAGGATTCTCTATTTACATGTCGTAGTATATGTCAGTGTTACAAAATATATCAGTTCGAATATAGATTCCAACAGATTTTTATTCATTCAACGTTATCTCTATACCAAGGCTTCATTAATCACAAAAATTTTTCTTAAACAATTGACTGTCGTTTTTCAGTATCAGAGTATCGCGATTAATATTCATAGCCCAAAATCTTATAGTCAGTTTTGTTGAAAGAAAAAAGTCTTTCGACTGGAGTATCCAAGTATTTATTATCTTTAATAAGCACTTCCACTTGATTAATTTGTTTAATGTTTATACAGAAACAAATTATCTTATTCAAATGTTTCTGACTGCTGCATATTGTCCGTGAAGAGTGATTTACTGATTTCATGATAATGTTGAAAAAAATATGAATTAATTTCAAAAATTGAAAGAAGTGAGTTGTACAAAACATGGGAAAAACTTATTCGTAGCTATATAAGAAAAAAAAAATGCACGCTGCGCGGGCACATTCTCATCACGCACTTGGGTCGCAAGTTTGAGCACGCATGAGGCGAATGTCTTCCGCATCTCGTGCTTCGCGCTTGATAATAAATGTACTTTGCGCTCCGCTGTCAGTTTTTGTACTTCCCTGAAATTGTGTATGGAGCTTTTGAAACTGAAGAGTATAATTTCGGCTGCGGTATTTGATAATTGTGAATTCTTCTCGTTGACACTTCTCCGGCTTTAACGAATCCATTCTCGTCGTGTGTCTCGTGCTGCGCACTCGATCAAAATCTGTCCGAAACGCGAACTTTTCTATATTACGTTCAACTCTAATGCATCATATATAATATTAATTTATATACCTCGTACCTTGTTTTTGTTTTTTAGTTCGACTATTTCTAATATTATTATAATCACAATCAAAACAAAAACCACGCATCCCGTAAAAAAAGAACAGTCTTTCTTTTCAAACTTTTCTTTCTATGTCGTTAAGTTTTGCTAGAAACTTGACTTTTATTTTAAATGCTTTTTTTTATTAATACTAGAACTATGCATCTCATTAGAAAAAAATTCAACTAACTTTGCAGATGTTCTCTCGAAGAACAATTTTTTTCTTAAACTGGAATTATTAAAATTATTTTTTGTGCGATCAAAATTGGAATTTTCGATTCTTCGTGGAAATTCACAAAGTTGTATAAACGATCTTGTAGGCCTCCTAAGATGAAACCTTTTTTTCCTTCTGACTTTTTTCCGATCTTGCGTTGTTTGGATGAAAATTCTCATTTTCGTTTATATTTGAATTTTGAAAATGCCACAACCCTGACAATTTTTTTTCTAACAAAAAAAATCATAAGGACAAATTGTTCCACCCTCTACGGACTACAAGAAGCCATACTTACAATTTTTGAGTCTTGAAGAACTAAGTCCAAACAAATTTTTAAAATGCCCCTCTTTGATTTTTCACCAAAATAGCTGGTTAACGAACTTGAGCTGTCTTTTAGGTCCCTGGGAACGTATGCGAAATTATGGTCGAATATTATTATTCATTCGAAAGTTATTGAGTTCACAGATTATTTTTTATCATTTTTTGTGCGATCAAAATCGGATTTTTTTTTTTTTTTTGAGAAAATTCAAAAAGTTGTACTAACGATCTCATCGGGCTCGTAGAAAGAAACATTTTTCTCCCCGACTTTTTTTCCGAACTTGCGTTATTTGGATAAAAATTCTCACTTTCCTTTACATTTTTGAATTTTGAAAATACCATAACTCTGAAAATTTTGTCTTTATCGAAAAAAATGATGAGGATAAATTGTTTCGCTTTTTACGTACAAAAAGAAACCATACTTAAAATTTTTAAGTCTTATAAAAAAAAGTACAAAAAAATTTCCAAAATGCTTTGATTTTCCACCAAAATAGCTGGTTAACGAACTGGACCCGTCTTTTTGATACCTGGGAACGTATGCAAAAGTACGATCGAATATGATCAATCTTTCGAAAGTTATCGAGTTCACAGATTATTTTTCATTATTTTTTGTGCGATCAAAATTGGAATTTTCGATTTTTCGAGAAAATTAAAAAAGTTGTATTCACGTTCCTGTAAGGCTCTCAAGAAGAAACATTTTTTCTCTCTAACTTTATTTTCAATCTTGCGTTTTTTGGCAAAAAATTATCACTTTCTTTTATATTTTGGAATTTTGGAAATACCATAAATCTGACAATTTTGTTTTTATTGAAAAAAAATGATAAGGATAAAATGTTTCAATTTTAACGTGATACAAGAAAATGTACTTACAATTTTTGAGTCTTGGAAAAAAAAGTCCAAAATTTTTTTTTTTTAATTAACGAACTTGACCCGACCGACACCAACGTAAAAACTTTTTTTTCGGAATCAGGAGATCTCAAAACGTGGAGATTTCATAAATTCCGTGAAAGTCGATTTTCACATGAAACTAATACCTTCTCATTATGATGAGAATGTAAAAAGAATTAAATTCGAAAAATGAAAGGAGTGAGTTGTACAAAACATGGGAAAAATTCATTTTGTAGCTATATAAAAAACAAATTATAAGCACATAAACACTCCTGGGATAATGAAACGGATCGGAAAACATTCTAATGCGAAAAGGAATACTTCCGTGATCATATTTCAATGTGTTAAAGTTAAAACATGATAGTAGTATTTATAGCTGATTAAATTCACTCCTAATATAGCAATCAAACTATCAATTTAGAAAGGCTTGAATGAATGTGCAATTAAATTTTCCTCGGCTAGAATATTACTGAGTAATGAATTAATCCTTCAGGTTTTGTAAAAGTTTATAATACCTTTACAGGTATGAAAATAAATGAGACAGATAAATAAATTGAAAAATTCCTATTCTTGACATCTATAATAATAGATCGGCATACATCAAAGAACAATCAACAATAAACGCCTTTGTTCGTCCTGAAAGCCTTTGAAGGAATATTTTTTCGACGATTCATATTTTCTCAGGTCCTCAAACATCAATGAGACCCTGTCTTTTCTAACCGCTAAAATGCATCTTTTATCAAGCTTTTGCATCCCACGACGTGACTTCCTGTTCGCTCTCATTCTGTCACTCTCGCTGAATAATCAGATTACTAATCGATTTACGTCATCATTTAATAAATTACTATGATTCTTTTTTTCCCAAGACTAGTTAGAATTCTAATCTTAATCCTAGCTTTCCATTCGCCCTTTGTAAAGCATTCCTATCATTGCTCAAGCTTTTTTTGTCACCATCTCTGAAACGAAGACAAAATTTGCAGACTTGAAGTCAAAATTGAAGGATTTATCCCTTGAAAGCAATCAGAAGTTCACGAATTTCAAACAAGACCGATGTAAAAAAAATAAAAAGAAGGGCTGTTTTTTATGCGAAAAAATACCTAAGAGTTGAACGACTTCTCTTACAAGGGGACCTTCAGGTCACTGTTTTTTTGTTTTGGTCGATACTCTCCTTAGGGATAAACACCTACTAGAGGTTTTCTGAAAAAAAATCAGGAAGGCGCAATTTTGGACCATTTTCGAGGAAAATGCTTTAGAAGAGTTGCGAGCGCATGGTCGTTGAGCTAGCATATATGTGTTTTTAAGCCACTGGTAGCTCACTCGGTAAGGCGTTTAACTGATAGTCACAAGGTTTGCTCGCTCGATTCTCGCTACCTGAACTTTTTTTTAAATGCAAAACTGTTCATTCATCCATTTCTTGATCGTTTTTAATAGAATTATAATTTTGAATGATTGTTTAATAATTTTTTAAATGAAAAGTCTGTTTTAACAATTTATGATCTCTCGTTTGGAAAGTTGTGTATTTTCTTTTGAATTATTAATTATCCAATTATTTATAGTATTTATATTTTCAATTCAAATTGAGAAGTGTTCCAAATGAAAATTGCACGGGATCGAAATGATTTATATAAAATACCAAAAATAAAACACAGGAATAATAGTCAATTATCTTTTAAACATTCATTAGCTTACAGTAACATTTATTCTGCATAATTATTAGAAATATGTATCATCAGGATTACGTAGTATCGCAATTTTCCTTTGAAACACTTATTACCTAATTTAAATTATGAATATAAATACTACAAATAATTAAATAATCAATAATTTAAAAGAAAATACACAACTTTCCAAACGAAAGATAATAAAGAGTTAAAACAGAGTTTTCATTTAAAAAATGATTCAAAAATCATTAAAAATTACGAATTTTATTAGAAATTATTAAGAAATGAATAAATAAACAGTTTTGAATTTAAAAAAAAAGTGCAGACAGCGAGCATCGAGCGTGCAACCTTGCGACTATCAGCCAAACGCTTTACCAGGTGAACTACCAGGTGCTTGCAAATACATTTACGCTAGCTCAACGACCATCCGCTCGTAACTCTTCCAATGAATTTTTCTCGAAAATCGTCCAAAATTGCGCCTTCCTGATTGTTCTCAGAAAACCTCTAGTAGGTGTTTATCACTGAGGAGAGTATCGACCGAAACAAAAAAAAAGGTGACCTGAAGGTCCTCTTGTTAGACGATATTAAGCACCGATTTGTGAAAGGAAAAATTATTAAAGATGAAATGGATTTTGGAGTTGTTCCGAAATTAGATATTTTTTTAATAAGGGGAGGGGTCGTTCAATCAGAGAGACAAAAAACAGTGTTATCAATTCAAGGTGGCGATTTTGAGGATGATTTCAAATTCTTGTTCTTCACGGTCAAGTTTTTCAATTTTCCCGGTCAACTAGAAGTACATATTTATATTTTTTGCGAAACGCAAACATTTATTTTTATGCATAACGTTTATTCTAAATATCCTTTAACATAATAGATCAAACATTGCAAAATAAATCGATTTTGAGGGGAATACGAGAATTTCTGTTAACAAAATTTTATTTTTTAACAAAACTTGGAACCGTTAAATTTTCAATGAAAAAAAATCAATTTACGATAACAAAAGAAAGAACGAATTTCCAACAAAATAGTTCATTTTTCAACCAAAGTGATGAATTTTCAAGAACATTATGAATCTTCAACCAGAACAGTTAAATTTCAAAACAAGATGAATTTTCGACTAAAAAGATAAATATTTAACTGGAACACTTCAATTTTCAACCATGAAGGTAAATAAAAAAAAAAGAAAATTAATTTTCATTTAGAAAGAATCATTTTATAAGAAAAAATATAATGTTTCAACGAAAAAGTCGAATTTTGAACTCAAAAAATAATTATTTGCAGCTAAAAATAGAACAGTATCATTTTTAGATCAAAAAAACAATTTGAAGCCAAGAAAAAGAGTTTTATACTAAAACGAAGAATCTTCAACTGAAGGAGTTGAGTTTTAGACAGATAAATTAAGTTTTAGTGAAAAAGATGAATTATCGAAGAAAATTTGAATAATCAGATTTCAAACTGAAGAAAACAATCTTGAACGAAACAAATTAATTTTTGACAAAAACTATAGAAATTTCAATTGGAATAAGTTACATTTCCAGTGAAAAAAATTACTTATAACAAAAAAACTACCTTTCAACAAAAAAAAAAAAACAAACTAACTTTCAGCTAACAAGAAAAAACTAACTCTCAAACGAATCATTTACATTTATAAACAAAATGATGAAAAATCAAATGAAACTGTAAATGTTAAACTAGACTATTTGAACCTTAAACCAGAAATACGAATTTTTAACTGAAATGATGAACTTTCAACTAGAACGGTTCAATTTCTGACAAGAAATTCATTTTCAACCGAAAAATACAATTTTCCAAAAAAATTGGTTGAAATTTAAACTATGAAAATAAGGAATTTTAAAATAAAAATGGAATAGTGATATTTTTAGTTCAAAAAACCAATTCCAAACCGAACATAAGAGTTTTATACTGAAACGAAGAATCTTGAACTGAAGGAGTGGAGTTTTCAAACAGATAAAATAACTTTTACTGAAAATGATCAATTGTCGAAGAAAATTTCAAAACTCAAATTTTGGATTGGAGGAGGGGATGTTTAACTAAAGAAATAAATTTTTTATTAGAACTATGAAATTTTCAATTGAAATAAGTTCAATTTCGAGTGAAAAAAATTACTTATAACAAAGAAAAACTAACTTTCAACAACAAAAAAAAACTCTAAGCTAACAAAAAGAAGTAACTTTCAAACGAATTATTACATTTATACACAAAATGATAAAGAATCAAATGAAATCGTGAATTTTTAATTCGAGTAGTTGAATCTTAAAACAGAAAGACGAATTTGTAACGGAAATGATGAACCTCCAACTGAAACAGTTCAATTTTTGACGAAAAATTAATTTTCAACCAAAAAATACAATTTTCTAAACAATTTCCCGAAAAACTGATTGAAATTCGCACTATGAAAATAAAAATCTTTAAACAAAAATGGAATAATGACATTTTTAGTATAAAAAACCAATTTTCAACCAAGCAAAAGAGTTTTATATTAAAACAAAGAATCTTCCACTGAAAGAGTTGAGTTTTCAAATAGAAAAACTAAGTTTTACTGAAAAAGATGATTTGTCAACGAAAATTTGAATACCCAAATTTAAAATTGAAAAAATGGATCTTTAACTAAACAAATGGTTTTCTAATTAAAACTATGGAATTTCCATTCGGAATAAGTTAAATTCCCAGTGGAAGAAAATTACTTATAACGGAAAAACTAACTTCCAACAACAACAAAAAAAAAACAACTTTCAAACAAATTAGTACATTTAAACAGTAAATGATAAAAATCCCAATGAAATTGTAAATGTTTAATTGAAGTAGTTAAATTTCTAAAGAGAAAGACAAATTTTTACCTGAAATGATGAACCTTTAACTAGAATAGTTTAATTTTTGACAAAAAATTAATTTTCAACCAAAAAATACAATTTTTTGAAAAATTGTTTGAAATTTGAAATATGAAAATGTTTAACTGTATAATTCGAATTGTTAACAGTAGAGAAGAATTTTTCAAGAAGAATATTACTTTCCGGAAGAAAAGATGATTTTCCACCAAAAAAATCGATTTTTCAACAAAATATGTTAAGTTTAAACAGAATAATTGAATTATCAATTTAAGAAGACAAATTTTCACTCAATTGTCGACTTTGAAATAAATTTCCTACCAAAAATGGAACAGTCAAATTTTCAGTTGAAGAAATGGATTTTCAACCACAGTGATGAATTTTGAGGTATAAATGATGCATCTTCAAGGGGAAAAGATGTACTTTGAGCAAAAAGATGAATTTTTAACCATAGAGATTAATTTCTTACAATAATGGCAAATTTTTCACATAGTGAATAAATTCACAAAGAAATAGTTTTATTTTCAAATTCAAGAATCAATTTTCAACTACATACTCGAATTTGCACCAGGAAATATGAATTGATTTTTAACAAAATAATTACAATTTCAACCAGAGGTGAAATTTGGATCGAAATAATGCAACATTATAAGAGGAAAATTTAACTCTCAACCAAAATATTTGAATTTGAGACAAGTAGTTGATTTTTCAACTTAAAAAGGATGAATTGTCAATGAACATTGTGAACAACTTTTCTATTATAATTCAGCAATATTTCTTCTCCAGAAAATTTCTTCTACTCTAAAAACTGCTTGAAGTATTTTATTTATTGAAAATTAAGAAGAGGGGATTTTCAAATTGTAACGAATTCTGAATTGGAAGAGCGTTTTTTTTTAAATTCCTCTCGACTAAACACGAATCATAATTATTTTTAAAAATCCCCTTTCCATGTAGAAAATTCCCTGTTCCAAGTGACTTTATATTTCTTTACTAAAACTCTCAGCCCTAAAATAAAATCCATAATTACCTTCTTAAATTCCCTGTCCAAGTCGAGTAGATGAGGAAAAGCAAATAAAACGTGATAAATTCATTTTTTTGAGAAAATTTAGATAATAATTCTTGCTGTATTGTTTGGGCTATCATCAATTCGATTATCAAATTTGAGTCAGCTAAAAAATCTTACAAGGCAACAAATTTGCAAAACGTTTTTCTTATAATGGAAAAATTAATCGTTCTTCCTCTTATGAAGTATAGATGTATTTCAATATTTTGAGAATCAGATGAAAGGGACGTTACATTTTTTAATCAAATGATAAGCTATCTTTTTAATTAATTCATAGAAAGAAAGTGGTCATTTATCGTTTTTTTTTTCTAGAATTTTGAATAGTCTAGATCGAGTCAAGTAAACTCCCGGTCATTCCCCGATCAAGTCTCCAATAAAAGAATCAAATTTTGAAACTAACAACGCGAATTACACAAAAATGTTTATTTTCTCACTTTCCATCTTAAGGGATTTGATTGAAACTGGCAATGGCAAATTTTCAGTAAAAACTAACCCTGTCATTAAGTTGAGAATTTGGAAAATTTCTCTTTAGTCAATTAAATGGTGGCACTTCGTGTCTCATATAATTTGATACACGTCACTCTGTAATCACAGAAAATTGTAATCAAGAGTTTATTTTTAAAAGAAGACACTCGACCTCTGGTCCTGAACTAGTGCAGTTACTAGAGTCATAAAACTCGAATAATGTTTTAGGAAACGAGAGAAGATCAGTTATAAAAAATGGAAAAAGATAAGATTTTTACTCGACAGCTGGACCAAAGGGTCGTGACAATCGTTGAGTAATCTCGAAGATCGATTTTGGTTTCGAACCTCCGAAGCCTCTTCTGCGTGAGAAGACATTAAATTTATGACTTTTTCCTCTTCGAGGCAGAGACGATAACGTGCATAATAAGCCAACAGATAACGGGTGGTGCATAAGTTACGACGAAGCGATAAACAGAGACCGTATATAATGCGAAGGGTTAGACGGAGGGATGCCATCAAATTTTTACTAGAAAAAGACTCTCATACGAATAGCCATAGACATAGCCGTAGCCATCGCCACAGCCGAGAGTTCGAAGTACTTTACCAGCAAAGCAATATTTACACACAGGGTGGATAAGTCGAACTAAATTACCCTTTCTGCCACATGTCTACTAGAAATGTTATATTTCTTAACATTCTTCCTTAGCAGTTACGAATGTTGAGTATTTCCGTAACACGTGTATGAAAATGGCGAAATTCCATGCACATAAAGCGTGCGTCGATTTCCATATTTCTCTACTGTGAGATTAGCGTGCGGGAATGTGGTATTCTCGCACAGTTTTGCGTGTAAGGGGGATGTGTACAAATTGCAAAAGGGGTATTTTTGGAATTTTACCCCCCCCCCCTTCCTGAAGGCTTTTCTATGGTAAGTTATAACTTAACACAAGCGTGAGATTTCGC
>WSXT02134376.1:0-10624 GCA_011762715.2 Neuroterus valhalla
CTGTCCATAAATTACGTAAGACGCTTTTCTTTTGTTTGAATGAAGGAGAAGATAAAAATGCCTCGAAGCCAAAAGAGGCACAGCGATGTAAACAAAAGAAAAACGTCTTACGTAATTTATGGACAGCCCCTATAGATCGACAGGTTTCGGAAAAAATTCTTGAATCGGATCGATTTTGGATGAGTTCGGATCAATTCCGGAATGATCACCACTATTAAGTAATTCAAATTGTACGATATTTACAAATTTATTCCAAGAATTCGTTTCTGTTCAACTTGTGCATTTTTATTTTTGCTGTGATCAAAATACCATTATTATGCCTCTCTATATGTCGATTATTAAATTTCATTCATTTATGTTTTTTCTCACAGAATCGAGTAGAGATAATTATGAACGACGTGTACGTCCTCGAGGGGAAGGTTCTCGAGGCAGAGATCCTCGAGACGAAGGTTCTCTAAGCGAAGGTTCTCCAGGCAACAATAGTCCTGGATCATCTCCTGACACAACTCCATCTCCACCTCGTCGACGTCCAGGAGAACCCCCATGTCCTCCTTCTCTGGTACGTCGACTGAAAGCGACGCCCTACGTAATTCCTGAAACTCTTGATGTCTGGGAATTCGTCAATACTTTTGATGGGCCGGCAAGGATGGCACGCATAGAACCAGGAACAACACGGTGGTTCTTTGCAGATCGTCGTTCAGGTCAAGCCTATTCAGTTTTACAATTTAATACTGGACTCCCTGGAAAATTGTATTTCCCAAGAGCTTACACACGGGCGACGATAAACATCCATAGTTTATTCGGATCAATTAAGGGACTTAGTGAAGCCGAACGAGATTATCTCGACGTATATCCAAAGGGTAGGCCATCAAGTCGCTGAAGTAATGATTTTTAGCAGCATTCTGCTTTTTGCGGCAACCGTCAGAACCGTTGGAACATGCTGCACATATATTTTATTCAATTGCGCATAATATGTGGACAATCCACAAGTTCGTCAAGCTAATGTCATTTTATTTGAAGTTTAAAGAATTTTAAAATGTTTAAGCTATGTTTTGAATAAGTACATTTATCTTTTTATTCTTTCGTTTATGTGAAGATTTGAATAAAGAAGGAGTTGAGTGTGGGATCATGCCAACTTATTTGCCATAAATAATAATAAATAAAGTGTAATTTAAGTTGCTAATTATTAAAATTATCTAAAATCTCATGAGATACCTTGAAACCTTACGAAGTTTGTTTTGAGATTTGTAACGTCATACAGACCAAGAATGAAAAAATAGATTCAGGTGTCAGAATCCAATTTATTTGTCATTTATTCAAAAACCTACTTACTTTCCGACCTATTACAGGTCTTCTTCGAGGTAGTAAATAACCTGAGTCAAATTAAAAATATATAAAATTATAAACTCGCCTAGAATTTGAAATAAAAATCATAGGTAGAAGTTATAGAACATTCGTTACCTGTGATGAGAAAGAGTTAGGAAATATGAAAATGTTTTTTTGGAGCGGACGGAGTTTGTTGCGACGGCCGTGACTTATTGAAAATAAACTCTCAAGCTTTCAAAGAAGCTCCAGAGTTAAGAATTTCAAATATTTCTTCACAATTGGATTTTGTGTTTTGGAAGTACAAAAACGTGGACTAACGTATACATTAGAGGAACTGTCGTTGCACGATGAGCAGTTAAGGGCGTTCGACAGTTTCGACTTAGAATGCTTTTTGATAATGTGGCACTGACTTCGCGTATTTATTTATATATATGCTGAATGTTCTTCAAATGAATCCCGAAATTGCTAAGCTCACCACATTTGCAATCCTAAAATTTCTAAACTGGCTTGCCTGTAAATTTGTTCGTAATTTTCCAAAATTACCTGATCACTGAATTATAAATTTTGTGATTGACAAATTTATTACATGTGCAAAACTATAATTTTTTTTAATTTAAACCCCTACACATTTTTTCGTGCACTCTAAATTCTATTAGTCACCAATAAATAAATTTCAAAATTGCAAAATTACCATATTTGCAAGTTTGAAGCTTTGTTATTTTGAAATTGGTAGATTTATAAAAATGATTTACATTTTCATATTTATAAATAGTTTAATATTTGTTTATCTGTAGGATTGGTGTGTTTGGAGGTGGTATCTGTCAGAACTAATTGAATATCTTCTCAGGCAATTTTAATTCACGTTTTTATTTCAAACGTTGGCGGGGTCTAGATACGTCGATAAGTAAGAGCCCCGATAAGTGTCGATAGCAGCGCTGACTCTCGCAGTCTGCTCCCTTGGCGTACAACCATATTCTCACTGACCTCACACATATTATCTATCAGTTTATATCAGCAGGCTGTGCTCTTCCGCGATGTGGCTCGCGAATTTTGTGGTGACCATCGTCTTGCAAGGAATCTAGGAATCATAGCAGACTCCCAGGAATATATCTTATATGTTGGTGTTGTGCAGGGAAAAATAAAATAGTGAATCGGATCGAATCTATAATGTTTTTGAAGGTGTTAATGAACTCATCAGTTTCAGAAAATGGGACAATAGCCAATATATCATCGACATATGGTTTGTAAAGAACAGAAGTGAAGCTTGAAACATCAAGAGCCCTTTCTTCAATGTCTTCCATAACCAAATTTGAAACAATAAGGGATAACAGAGAACCCATTGGGCAACCTGAGACTCGTTTATAAAACTTTCTGTTTAACGGAAAAAGTGTTTTGTGTAAAACAGTTCTGGTAGCAATTAACAATTCGTTTCTAGTGATTTTAGTTAGATTGTGATTTGTGTTTAATTTCTCTTCAATACAATCTAATGCTAGGTCTATGGGAATGCTATCATACATTGATACTACATCTACTGAAACTATGGTGTGTGAACTAGGAATTTTTATATTTCTAAGACTTTCTTGTAAATCCCAACTATTCCTCACAAACGCTTGAGTATTACCTGAGATTCGTTTCGAACATTTTGGGATGTATTTTTCTAAATTGCAAGTGGGTGACCCAACTGCTGACACAATCAATCTTCATTTTAAATCTGGTTCGTGAACTTTTGGAAGAGCGTATGCCTTTAAAACTATCATGAGTTTTTAATTTGCATGCTGTGCTCTCGTTTATAAATCTTTTCTTTTCCCAACTAATAGCAATATCGTTGAATTTATTTTCTAAAGTTAGAATAAGACTAGTTTTGATACTTTCGTACAAAATGTGATTTTTAACCTATTTTCACTGGTTGTTATATAATCAGTATGATCTGTTGCAACAGTTATGTTCCCTTTGTTAGCTTTCGATAAAACTAATTCTTCGTGTTCAGATTGAAATTTTTCTAGAGGTTCAATTATTTTACATTTGCTATTAAATTTATCCAAAAAGTTGAGGTTCGAAATTGATTGAGGTGTTGTTCTTCTAATATTAAATTTGAGCTCGTTATTCTCCACATTTTCGGAGCAATTTTCGATCATAGCAATCATGCTATTTATTGTATTTTGTTGACATTGAAAGGAATATCATATTTATTGCATACTGCTAAGGTTTTTCCGACCTCATTTGGGATTTGTACATTCGAGAAATTTTTAAAACATTTTTTAAATCTAAAATCTGTAAAGTTTTTCTGTGACTCCAAAGTCTCATTTTGAACAAATCAAACTTCTTAATACATTTTTTTGTTTTTTCGTTAACTCCCTGAGACTGAAACCTTGGGAGTTGAAAAAACTTAAATCGAATTGTCGTCCACAATATTCTATGTCATTTAAAATGATAACATATTTGTCCTAATTCTTTGATATTTTGATCTAAGTTATTAATCTCAAAATTAAAGCATTTTATTCGAAAGTTCACCCTCGTCTTTTCAAATTCCGGATGTAATTTTTTATTTAAAATATGTAGTTTACATCTACTATTTTGATGTTGAATATGTGCTTGAATGAGGGCTTCTATCCTGCATCTGACAAGAAAAGTGCGCTGCTCCTTCAAGTTTATTAAGGATCTATTAGGGTGATGGCATTCAGGTTACTAACCAGTGAAGGCGTCACACCTCCAAGAGCACCGACGATGAGAAAAATTAATTTAACCGTATATAATTTAATCGGATATAATAGGTGTTCTTTGAGATCTTCGTACCTCTCCTTCTTCTCGTCTTCCTTGCCTTTGATGTTTTAGTCAGCCGGGGCGATAATTTAATCACTAACATGGTTCAGTCACGTTTGTCAAGGAGCACGATGTCGGGTCTTGTGTGTTGGATAGGGACAATAGTCGAGAAATCGTAGTTCCAGTAGATTCAACACTGCTCGTTCTCAACAATAGACTCTATTCCCCTTAGAGCGTTCAGCGTAGGAAGGTCACGACCAACGCCATTACAGAGACAAGGATGGTGGTAGAGCACTCTTAAGGCAGCGTTCTCCCTGAACAAACACGTCGTTCCTGCGTAAACCTAGCAATTGGATAGCATGTGCTATAGAAGCTCAGCGAGTTTGGATACGCGCTGCACCTATCGCTGAAAACGTCTCGACGTAATATGCTTCGACGGTATGCTAAGATGAAAATCACACCGCCCTAACACGAGAAAATAATACTTTCGGTTCCCGAATTGAGTCCAAGTGGTTTGAAAAAAGCAAACCGTTGACGAATGTGACAAGGATTGATTTTTTACAATTTTGTAAAAGTTTCCGTACACCACCTTGTTTTCGTGTTAATTCAGGAAGTTTTTTGCTTCCGCTTTCTTCACCTGTCCTTTGAAAAGTGAGGCATCTTGATGGAGTAATGCACTGTCCTCAATTGTGATGTTGAGTTACAGGCCAAGGATTTTAGCTACCTTCTACGCGGCTTTGTATAGGAACGCTCCTTCCCCACACATTTCGTGATTTCTGACCATTGCCAGAAAAGGATCTCTACCGTTCGCGATGACACGAACAGTACTCAAGATAATTGGGTTGTATAGGCATTCAAGATTGAGTGGTATGCATCCGTCTTTATGGCATGTGATGTATAAGCGCGGAACGGATGAGTTGATATGCAAGCTTTTTTTTTATATGCATCATCTTACGCGTAGTGATATCAAGGGCCCTGAGCTCGTTCTTCGTCTATGGAACCACACCAAACGAATAGAGTAGATCTGGGACGGCAAGCATGTTAGTCGCAGATATCTTGTCCAACGACGACAGGTTGAACGACCAAATTCGTCCGATCAGGTGTTTGTATCTGTTTTGAAGAACCTCCTTTACTGATATTGAATCCTGAATAGGGCTTTCAGGCACACTCAGGTGTTTTATCTCCCTTCAGTGCAAAGGTGTCTAATAGCACTTATGTTAGCAAGCTCAGGGTCCTTTTATATTCCTGCTATTCGTCCACGTTTCAGATGAATCTTGGCACACTCATCAAATCCGAAGTCCATACCGATTTCTCGTGGGTACCTTCCGACGATACTATGAACATTAGTTCCACTACAGAGGTATCCCTGAGAATCACGGAGTGCAATAGTGTGATGCAGAAGAGGAGAGGGCTCATGGCGTCATTCTCAAAGACACCTCTCTGGAAAGTGACGCTGTTGGTAGTCACATGATGTTTTCCAGAAGTGATAGTAAATCTGGTGTTTCAAAGAGGCATTAATCTCTCAATGCATCCTTCTATATCTGAATGAACCTTCAAGCTTTCAACAGGAAAATGATAAGTCTATGGGAAGATGAATCAAAAGCTTTCTGGTAATAAATCCAGTTCCTCGGTAGATTGCGTTTGTGATTTGCAGCGTCTTTGCAGACCCTTTTGTCGATCGGCAGGTTTTCCCGACAGCCTGCTGCACCTCTTTTTGCTCCTCGTGATTCGTAAATCTCACGCCATACAGGTCCATCTATCCGAAGAATCCTGTCATTCAGGATAGATGTGAAGATCTCATACAACGTATTCAGACAAGTTATCGGCCTGCAGTTCATTAGGTTGAACAAGTCGCCTTTCTTCGATAAAAGTAAAGTTCTTCCTAACACCAGCCACCGCGGAATACGTATCTCCGACTTTAAATATGAGGTGAAGATGCGTGCCAGATGTGGTCTGTAGAAGCGAACTTCTTCCACCAAAAGTTCTTAATGCAATCTGGACAAGCAGCGGAGAAGTTCTTCGTGCCCTTTAATACTTTCTTTACCTCCTGAGCAGTGATTGGAAGACATTCCCTATCGGATATTATGTGGTGATTGCACAGCTCCTTGAAACGTATGATTTTTCCAGTGCCTTTATTCAATGGATGTTTTACTTCGTAAATCTCCCTCCAAAGTGTCTCGACTTCTTTGGACTCCAGTAGGTTTTCGTCAACAAGATTTTCAATGTTCGATGATGGATTCTCATTTCATGAGCAAACCTTCGGACCCTAGCCGTGAAAGGCTCACCAGATTTCATGTGGCCAATCACACACTGCATACGGGACGCGTTTCGTCTTGACCGGACAATCTTCTTTTTCAGGTGATGCAAGCGCTTTTTGGTCTTTTAATGAATCGTTTGTTTTGATCTTCGACTTGAATCAGTCAAAGCTTTCGCTGCATCATGAACTGAAAGATTGACGTTTCAGAGGTCGAAATCTTCTGAGAGATCTTCACGAAGGGTAGCATCTATTTCAGTCAGGTCATGGGGCTTGGGAGGAACCTGAATGTTAATATTTCTCCTTGTCCTGAAATCGCCATCGTCTCTCAAGAAAAGCCTTGGTTCAGCAAATGATCACCTCTTGTTTGCACGAGGTTAACGGCACGGTTATTCAACACTTGCTGTGAAAGGTGCGAGAGCTCTGGGTATTTTTGGCACCACAGAGTGTGCAGGCGCGCCATGTAACCTCTGCGGTTGGGGACAGTACTGGCATCATAGCAACTCAGCAGGCCATTATTAAGTTGATCCATCCATAAAGAACGTCGATTGTCTCGCCGGTTCGTCATTGTGTTTCGACCTTATTCAGCACCTCGAACTCAGGAACGTTCGGCAATACTGGCCGGACCATTGTCATATGCTCTGCGCGTTCGATCATTATGAACCGCATTCATAACTGGATTTGAGTGTTGGGTTTTCATAGTTATTTCCACGAGTAGCTAGGGAAGGGATTGTCCACCCTCGCAGAGCCCGCTTGCAAGAGCAAGGCTGCATTCTCCAGAAGGTCGCCCGGTATCCTGGAGGCACCTCAAAGAACACCCCACCCAGGTGCCATTTAGATTTTAGCAAGGTTTTTCTCGCCTTAGCTTTGGGTCTTCACTTCGGGACCATCCCTGGGCAATCATATACGATTTTATGAGATATTTGAACTTATTCTGGAATCTACGAAATATTATTGGCAAAGCAAATCGAAATCAAGTAAGATACTTCTAAAGTGAACTTACGTATTCTAGATTATGTGAAAATGCATGCAATTTATAGCGTATAATGTTCCAACATCAATGCATTTATAGACTATGCAACCTGGAAATAACAGTAAAAACTAGAAAAACATCTGCTCATCATGTGAGATGTTTTAGGAAATAATATATAGAAGGAAAATATATTCTTCACGTTTATGTTAGTAAGAATAGAATGGTTATTGCTTAAATGACATTTATAAGGCTTCATTTGAGAACATATATGTACATATAAGTGTAGTCCATAAAAGAATCATAAATTTTTTTTCTTCCAAAGTTTCATGCTTCTGCTTCCTCTATTTCTTACTCCAAAATTTTTCCGAATCCACAAGAAAGTAAAAGCACGCATTTTTCAATGAATATATAGATAGGTTGCGCAAGCTCCATAAAATTCAACACGTATTTTTCATAAGGCAGAAAATTCTCTTTCGTATATAGAATCTAGAATAATGAATAATAATAGATGTATCAAAAATAACTTCAACATTGAGTTGTTGAGGGGAGCAAGGAGGTCCATACAAGTGTTAGGGAGAAAGAGTGTTGTATTCAAGGGCTTTGTAGGGTGGAGTAATGAAGGAAATGAGTTGAATGTCAGAGAGTTTCAGGCAGACAGGGAGAAATATTTCCACTTACTACTTGGATTGGTGTTCAGCAGTGCGCTAAGGGAGGAGACGAGACTAGATTGAGTGAACGGGGGAAACGAGAAGGAAAAAATTTACCATTCAAGGAAAGCGACACAACCCGTAGGTCACCTACACAACTAGAAGAGCAGCTGAACAAAGAGACGTTAGGGAGGACGTAGAGATTGGGATCGAGAAATGTGGAAAAGAGTTGGAAGATCTCGGAAGGAAAAAGAAGATGAGATGAAATAGATGGAAGAGGATATAAGGCCGTGAATGTAAACGACAGATGAAAGATTATTGGAGGGAGAGGGTAGGTTAGATATGGTAGAAGGTTGCAGAGTAAAGGATGAAGGGAAGGCGGAAATGTTTCTAAGGCAAGGTAGAGAACGTGATTGGAGAGAAAATGGAAGACTGTGGTGGGTGGAAAAAAGGAGGAGGTGATGACGACAAAAAGCATGAGGGCAATGTAGTAAAGAATGGTGAGAGAAGGGCAACGTGGTCAAAGTGAGGCAAGAGGGAAAAAAGGGAATAAAGTAGCATCGGCGGAGTTGGTGAACTGACGAGACAAGTTGATGCTGGTGCAGAGGGAAAGCAGGATCGAGAAAAAGAAAGTCTACATCGATCACAAACTGACGCGGGAAGAGAGAGAAATTCAAAGAATGCCGAAAGGCAGAGCTAGAAGGGAGAGGAGTGAGGGGAAAGCGGCAAAGGTAGCATATAAGAGAATAGAAGTAAAGGAAACAATATTGGTGTGGGGTGAGGAGAAAGAGGAGTCAAGAGAAAAGCAGGGGGTCTTGTTCCGATCTGATTTTGTCGCACTCGTAGGAACATGAGTGAAGGACAAGAAGTAAGGCAAGATGGATCGGAGGCTACCAACAGGGTTTGGGTGGAGGCTCCAAGAGACGGTCAGATTAAAGAAGTAAGGTAAGGCTAGTGAGAGAATCATAAAGAGAATCGGGGAGGGTTTTAAAGAATGAATTTACGGTGACGGTAAGAGATAGAGAGAGGGGGGAAGAGGGATGTAAAGATAGGACGGGCGACGTGCAAGTTTTTGACGGTGTACAATAGGGATGAGATTGAAAGGATTAAAGGGAGGATGCAAGATGTTATATGCGAGTAAGAAAAGAAAATGGTTCTGCTAGGAGGGGGGAGGGATATTTTCGTGCGAGAATTAGGAGTGGGAGGGTCTCTACAGGGATGCGAAGACGAAGAGTACACGTATATGAGTATAGTGATGGCATCAGTGATAGACTATATGGTCACGAATGTTTAGGTGTAGAAGGAGACGAAGAGACGCGGTTAGATAGAGAATTTGAAGAGATATAAAGATGGGTTGAAGAGAAGTATGGAAATGGGATGAGTGAACCACGAAAAGGCAGGAGTACGTAGGGATGAGAAAGCAGTTTTTTCCAATGTGTTGGACGGAAGGGCAACGGGGAGAAAAAGATCTAGGAGAGGAGTTGCGAAGGGCTTGTATTGAGGGGGACGTGTAAATATAAATTATAAGTTTAGGAAGCTTAGGGAGGGGATAAGTGAGGAAATAGGAAAAGAGGAGTGGAGCAAATTTTCCAAAGAGTCATTCTAAAGCTCAGATCAACTAAAGAAATATGAGAGAAGTATAAGAACAAGAGAGGAAGAGGGAATGGTGTTGAATGAAGGCAGCAGGCATTAACGGGGTGCAGAACGAAGCATGGATATTTGGTACATCAGCCGTTAGAGATAGACTGGAAGTGAAAGATGAGAAGGTTTGAGGAGGTAAGAGATTCTCTGGAGAGTGCCTTTTCGTCTTCTGGGTTATTTAGAAGTTTCCCTGTTTTCGCAGGTGGTTGGAGTATGGTTTGGCTGTTGTGTTTGCTGAAAATTCTCCCTTTTAGTTCTGTGATACCATGGATGAAGAGTAGGATCATGGATTTGCTTGCATGAGGATTCGTTTAACGTTTTGCGATCCCTTTTTCAAGTTATTATTATCTGTTATGGAGACGGTTCTGCGAACGAGGGAGTTGATGACTAACTGCTTTTGGGATGAGTGGTCGCGGGAGGAGGCATGAAGGTATCTGCTTGTATGAGTGGTTTTCCTGTAAACTTCATGTCCTTATGTGCTGTCAGATCTTTCGTAAACTAGAACATCAAAGAAAGTCAATTCTTCCTTTTGTTCAAGTTCCGTTGGGAACTAGATATAAGGATGCCATTGTTTGATGAAATCAGTAACCTTTGAACTTCATCTAGTCCATCTCTCCAGACTACAAAAGTATCGTCTACGTGCCAGCAACAGAATTCTGGTGTGAGCTTGGATTAGTTAGTTTGGGTGAAATTGGAGATCCCATTGATAGTGTTCTATCAAACGTATGAGATTATATAAAAAATATGAGATGAGGTGATGATGATTTATCACTCCATGTATACCCTTTTCGGGTTTTTACATATCTATATTCCCCCTCCCCACAGGAGATCGTTAGACATTTAACCTTTCAACTCAAATCCCTTTCCGAAAACCCCAATAACCCAAACTCTCATAATAAGCCTTCAAGCAATGCCTGACGTACTCAATCCTTTGGGATCTTTTCAAATCTCTGAAACCCCTACCGTCTGCAGCCGGATTTTTAATTTAAAACGCTCGCATTCGCCTGAACTAATGGTCAGAGG
>WSXT02134398.1:0-10623 GCA_011762715.2 Neuroterus valhalla
AATTTGCTTAGGATTCTTTGAAATTTCATTGTATTCTTTTTAATTCCTTCAAACTCAAAACAATGATACTTTCATCAATAATGCACATTATTCCATTATATTAAACTTTTATCACTTTATGGGGGGGGGGGGGAGATTCCATTCTAGTCCATTTTTTGTTTGATTCGGTCATTTTTTAAAAATATTTCAAAGTGAATTAGGGTGGAGAAAGCCTCGATTATACCATCATTTCAGATCCAAGGATTCCCTATAGATTTTTTAAAAATATTAGGTAAAAATATTTGTCCCCCCTTTCACCCCTCTCACCCATGTAACGGATTCGAACGTTTTTTTGAATTCCCTCTGCCCAAGAAATCTGTAACGTAATCTGTAGGTGGAGTATTGTAAAATGGTGCTAAGCGGCACACAGTTTGAAAAAAGCACTTTTTTGGGACAAAAATCAGCCGATTTTTCAATTTTTAATGGATCGGAGCTTTTTTTAAGTGCTCATAAAGGATCGCACTTTGACGTGGAGGTGCACGTTTTTTGAATTTTTTATTGAATGATTTGTTATTTAACTTGAAATTTGCAATTCGTTATGTTTGCGATATTTACTTAGCCCCATTCATCGATATTTCTTCACGAAGGTGTAGAATTAGTAAAGTTACTTTTTTTTAAATAAAAATGAAACTTGTAGATAAGTATCCTGTATGTTGTTCATTGTTATAAACAGATTTATGGATATCAATGCTAACTGTTGCATTTTCGGATTTCGAATGTATTACTTACATAGATTTAGTTATAAAAATGTGGAGAATCAATTTTCAATTACGAAGAAGCACCAAATAACAATTTTAATTAATAGCTAAAAAAATATTTATAAATAAATTCACTTATTTGGCATATCTATGCTTCGAAAATTTTTCTTTCCTGTGGAAACATTTATTTTTATATGAAGAACAAGAATATTACACATTAAAGTTCCGCGAAACAACATTTGTCATTGTTATAAACAATTTTTATAAACAAATTCACCTATTTGGCATATTAGTGCATCGACAATTTTTCTTTTCTGTTGAATCATTTACTTTCATCTGAAGAATAGAATAGGTGCACAATAGACTTTTATCCAACAACATTTATCATTGTTATAAACAAATCATACAATAAAATTCACTTATTTTAGTGTCACTGCAATCGGCTTTATTGATAGAAAAACGTATTGCATGGTAATATTCGAGCTTCTCTACCAAATAACAAAATTGCAACCATATGGAAGAGGTTTTTTTGTACGGCATTTATTAATATATTTTTAGTACTTTTGGAATTAGAGAGAAGAATTTTGGAATCTTCTGTCATTTGTTCCTGTTTTGCACCTTTTAAGAGCAAATGAATAAACGTGGAACTGACTGTACTTTGTTTTCTCTGAAATTGTTCTGTCATTTGTTTCCGTCTCGAAAACACAATCATTTCTTTTTTGATGAAAATAAATGATTCCGCATAAAAGACAATATTTCTATGCATATAAATGCCAAATGAGTCAATTCCTTTATAAAAATTGTTCATAACCATGACAAATGTTGTTTCATGGAACTCTAATGTGTAATATCCTTGTTCTCCAGACGAAAATAAACGATTCCACCGAAAAGAAAAATTTTGGCGAACGATATGCCAAATAAGTGTATTTATTTATGAATACTGTTTAAAATATTAACTATGATTGTTATTTGGTCTCTGTTCGCAATCACAAACTCATTCTTCACATTTTTATAATGAAATGTATGAAAGTAATATATTCGAAATCCGAAAATGCAAAAGTTAACAGTTATATCTATTAATTTGTTCCTAATCATTAAAAAAATACAGGATATTTTTCTGCGAGTTAAATTTTTATTAAAAAAATATAACTTTACCAATTCTACACCTTTGTGAAGAAATATCGATGAGGGGCTAAGCAAATATCACAAATAAGACCAATTACAAATTTTAAGTTTATTGATAAATTATTAAATAAAAAGTTCAAAAAACGTGCACCTCTACGTTAAAATACGATTCTTCATAAAAATTAAAAAAAAGCTCTGATCCGTTGAAAATTGAGAAGTCGGATGATTTTTGTCTTAAAAATTGTTTTTTTCCCCTGTGTGGCGCATGTAAGAGTATAAACTGAAAAAAAAGTTTTGCCCCACCAAGAATACAAAATATTTTTAACCGAGTTTTTTAAACGAATTGTTTGATTTATCTATGAAAAGCTGAAAACGATTTTTTGGAACCTTGACAATGTCTATAAAGTGACAGATATGCTGCCAGTTTGTTCTATTTTTAGCAATGAAAATTTATTTCATTTTAAACCTTCAAGTGTAACGTAAAAGCTGAAAAATACTACATTATATTACGTCATTATTTTTAATATTTGTATTTAAATTTAAATTTTATATCTACATGGACTGTGAATGAGATATTTTATCAAAAGTTTTTACTAATTTATATAAAAAATTCAAAATGTAAGTTAGTAATACATTCTTTTCTAGAATGATAAGCTGTAGCCATTGTAATTTTGTTTATTAAAACATAAAAATTAGAGAGGATTTTCAAGTTTTTAATGGGTTATTCAATGTACAAATTCATTGTAATAAAATAAATTTATAAATCAAGGCGTGAAAAGTAACTGGAAATTGAATTTTCTAATAGTTTAATTGTCACTTCAATTTTTGATAAATTAGTGATAATAAAAAAGGCTGGTAATAATATAAGATAATTATCACTTGAATCTTATCTATTTGTACGAGAAAAAACTTTGGTTCTTCTATAACTAAAATACCAGTTTTTTTAGGGGAAGGGAAAATTTCCTAGGTGGAAAAGAACTTTTTTTCAGTCTAAGCGGCAAACTATTTACTCTGCGTTTTTGGATGCGATATTTACCTTTTCTAGATAGAAAATATAGAGTCTTGCAACTAAGAAATGTACCATTTTAAAATTATGTACGTCGCTCAGCACCAGTTCACGGTACTCAATTTTGAGACGAAGCTTTTGTTATCTTCTTGAGAGCAGATTTTATAACTTTCTCATTATCCGAAAGCTGCATTTAGTAAAAGTTTTTGTTTCAGATGAAGCCGGATTTCCGAATGAAAGACAGAATCTCCTTTAAAATAATAAAAGTTCTTTATCAAAAGCAAACGTTTCTCTGCATTTCTCTCTTATCAACACATGAAGACACTAACTTGTACACACTAAGCTAAGTAAAATGGAAAGCATCTGAAACTCGCTTTCTTCACCACCGCTTTAAGTTTCATCGGGCACAACGGCACTTAACGTAAGTTCAAGAAGCTTTCAGGTACGCCTGAGCTTTATACACTGCATCGATTTTCTCCTAACTAAATTCTTTTCGATGACATTCTTTGTACCGACCATGGACTGAGTAAACGGAGAATCGCTTTGTAATCTTTTCCCACTTGCGAAGTTGGATTTTAGATTCTAAATTCGCAGCTTTTTCCGATCAGTAAATGTGAAGCACTTTATTTTTATAAAGAGTTGCAAACTAATTTGAAGGTTTTTACCTTCTCATAATAATGAGAAGCTATTTGCTTCATGTGAAAATCGAATTTCGCAGAACTCACGAAATCTACAAGTCTTGAGACCTCCTGATTCCGAAAAAGTAGTTTTTAAGTTGGTGCCTGTCTGTCTGTTGTCGTCGTCGTCGTTGCCGTCGTTGGTGTCTGTATACTCCATAACTTTTGAAAGACTAATTGGATTGGATTGCCCTTTGGCACACATCTTGAAGGACTAAAAAGACAGTTCAAGCTCGTTAACCAACTATTTTAGATCAAAAATAAAAGAGGGGGAGCATTTTGAAAAAAAAATTTGACTTTTTTTCCAAGACTTAAAAATTGTAAGTACAATTTCTTGTATCACGTAAAAAGTGAAACAATTTTTCTCAATTATTTTTTTCGATAAAAACGAAATTGTCAGAGTCATGGTATTTTCAAAACTCAAAAATCTGCCCGCCGCGCGGGCACATTATCATCGTGCGCTTCGCGAGTGGCTCGCAAGTTTGAGGGCGCCATGCGCGCGCGTCTTTTGGATCTCGCGCTACGCGCTCGGATTTTGTACCTCCCTGTACAGTTGTATAAAAAGCTTGTGAAACTCAAAAGCGAAATGTCGACTACTTAAATTTGATGAGTGTGAGTTCTCTTTTGTTAAAGCTTATCCAGCTTTAACGAATACATTCTCATCGTGTGTCTCGTGCTGCGCACCCGATCAAAGTTTGTCCAAAATGGTGGAGAAAACTTGTTGACTAATTTTTTTCACATGTTGTGTAGTTTTTCTAGGCATACAATATTTCTCAATTTTTAATTTTATTTTTTACGATTGAAACACAAACCACACGTCCAATAGGAAGCCTTACAACAAATTTACAGATATTTTTCGGGTCAGTAACTTTTCTCTATTAATCTTCTGTGTTAGCTATCTTTGCCCTCTTTGCTTTTTCATCCAGGATAGGGGGTTACCGAGCTTGACTTGTCTTTTTGGTCCATCAAAATGGGTACCAAAGCACAATCGAATATTATGATTCTTCCTAAAGTTATCGAGTTCACAGATTATATTTTCATTTTTTTTTGTGCGATCAAAATTGGAATTTTCGATTCTTTGAGAAAATTCAAAAAGTTTTATTCATGATCTTGTAGGGCTCCCACGAAGAAACGTTCTTTCGTTCTGCCTTTCTTTTCAATCTCGCGTTATTTGGCTAAAAATTCTCACTTTCTTTCATATTTTTAATTTTGAAAATACCATAACTCTGACCATTTTGTTTTTATCAAAAAAATGATTAGGATAAATGATTTCACTTTTCACGTACTTTAATAAATTGTACCCAGAATTTTTGAGTCTTGGGAAAAAAAGTCCAATAAAATTTTCAAAATTCTCCCCCTCTTTGATTTTTCATCTAAAATGGCTGGTTAACGAACTCGACTTGTCTTTTTTGTTATTCAAAATGGGTGCCAAAGCACAGTCGAATATGATGATTCTTCTGAAAGTTATCGAGTTCACAAATCATTTTTTTCATTTCTTTTTGTGCAATAAAAATGGGAATTTCCAATTTTTTGAGAAAATCCAAAAAGTTGTATTCACGAGCCTGTAGGGTTCCCAAGAAGAAACATTATTTCTCTCTCATAAGGTTAAATTGTTTAATTTTTCACCTACTACAAGAAACCGTACTTCCAATTTTTGAGTCTTGGAAAAAAAGTCCATAAAAATTTCTAAAATGCTCCCCCTCTTTTATTTTTAATCCGAAATAGCTGGCTAACAAACTTGAAATGTCTTTTTGGTCCCTCAAAATGTGCGCCGAAGGGAAATCCAATCTGATCAGTCTTTCAAAAGTTATGGAGTATACAGACGACGACGACAACAAACAGACAGACTCCAACGTAAAAACTATTTTTTCGGAATCAGGAGGTCTCAAAACGTGGAGATTTCACAAATTCCGAGAAATTCGATTTTCACATAAAACCAATATCTTCTCATTATGATGAGAATGTGATAATCTGTTAAAACGATAACTTTCGAAAGAATGATCATATTCGATCGTGCTTTGGCACCCATTTGGAGGGACCAGAAAGACAAGTCCAATTCGTTAACCAGCTATTTTGGATCAAAAATTAAAGGTGGGGACTATTTTGAAAATTTTTTGGCCTTCTTTTCAAGACTCAAAAATTGTAAGTACAATTTCTTGCATCAAGTAAAAAGTGAAAGAAGTCATCCGAATCATTTTTTGATAAAAACAAAATTGTCAGAGTTATAGTATTTACAAAATTCAAAAATATAAAAGAAACTGAGAATTTTGAGAAAAATAACGCAAGATTGAAAAGGAAGTCAGAGAGGAAGAATGTTTCTTCTTGGAAGATATACAAGATCGTGAATACGTTTTCTTGAATTTTCTCAAAAAATCGAAAATTCCATTTTTTATCGCACAAAAAATAATGTATAATAATCTGTGAACTCGATAACTTTCGGAAGAATGATCATATTCGATCGTGCTTTGGCACCCATTTTGAGGCACCAAAAAGACAAGTCGAGTTCGTTAACCAGCTATGTTGGATGAAAAATTGAAGAGGGGGAGCATTTTGAAAATTTTTTTGGACTTTTCGTTCCAAGACTCAAAAATTGTAAGTACGGTTTCCTGTAGTAGATGATTCATCCTCATGATTTTTTTTTGATAAAAATAAAATGGCAGAGTTGTGGCATTTTCAAAAATCAAAAATTTAAACAAAAATGAGAATTTTTAGCCAAATAAAGCAAGATTGAAAAGAAAGTCAGAATGAAAGAAAGGTTTCTTCTTGGGAGCATAAAGACAGGTCAAAATTGTTTATCTAAAACATTTCCACAAGTTTGTTCTCAATCATTTTTCGATAAGGCATTTAGTTTTTTTTCTGCAAGAATAGTCTAAAAATAAACAATTCCAAGTTAAGAACGAAATTGATCTTTGAAAGAAAATCTACAAATTTTGTTTAATTTTTTTTCTCGTGTGATGCATAGTTTTGGTATTAATCGAAAAAAACGAAATTTCAAATAAAATTCAAGTTTCTAGCAAAACTTTACGAGATACAAAGAAAAGTTTCAGAAGAAAAACTGGTCTCTTTTTATGGGATGCGTGGTTTTTGTTTTGAGTGCAATTATAATAATATTATAAATAAACTTATTAAATTTTTAAAAATCAAAACAAGATACGAGGTATATAGATCAATATTATATACATTTGATGCATTTAAGTAAAAGGGTAATAAAGAAAAATTCGAGTTTTTTCGAATTTAAGTAATTTTATTCGGATATCGCAATTAAAATTCAACGACTTAAGGCTAAGAGCTGAAAAGATCTGAGCGTGTGCTCAACAGTGATAAAGCACGTTCAATGATGATAAATGAAGCTGATGAATATTCTGATCACGATTTATAAGATTGGCTACTTTCACCTGGCCCTTCTTAAAAGGAGGTAATCAGAATTAAAATTGCAGGTCAGACCCTTTTTTTCATTCTTCCATAAAAAAATAGAGAACTTGAAACTCATTTGCTCTGAGGAAATAAGTAATTGGACTTTTGTGAATCACCCAGGATTCCTCTTAAGCCATGAGGAGATTTCAAATTAGAATTTAAAGAGAGTTCCCTGTGAGAAGGTTCAAACTAACATTTCTAGCTTTGAAAACAATTAATTCATGAACTTACAAGGAATAAGGCTTACGTCTAATGAAACGTTCCGAATTTAGATCTTTCTTAGTGCAGAAGTCTCTGAAATTGGATTTTTATTGAGACCAATCGTATGAATGAAGGTTTTCAAAATTTGGAAGATTTTCGAAACTTCTGCTTTCACCCGAATTTGTTCAAGAAACAATGAACTTAGAAATCTTTGAGTTTCAAATAAAAGAAAATTGTTATGTTATGGCTTTCTTGCGTTCACAAAAGATTCAGGCGCAAAATAGGTTTTTTTTCTCTTGCTTGCGCATCTCTAATTCCAAGTCAAAGTGAACGCTACATTGCCCACATTTTACACCATTAAATATTTATTATCTTATATTATATATGAAGAGGTTATTCGAATTTAGATCGCTTAGAGTTATTTCCGTGCAAATTTCAAACATTTCTTCCCAAATATTAGAAAATATCATACAAAAGAGTCAACATTTGAGTGATAATATAATGTTTATGGAGAGAGGCAAGATAGATGGAATAGATTTAAAATATCGTTCAGTGAGTGTTGAATTCCCGGATCTCAGCCCCAGGTGTGAAAATCCATATGAAAAGCAGAATCAAATAATAAATGGAAAAAAGATTTTTTATGGAAAGCAGGTTTTTCATTTCCACGAATGATGGAGTATTTTTAAGTTGGAATGATCGAGTAGTTTTGCCGCTCTGGGCGCTCAATCCACTTTTGATCTATTTATATTAGGGTGGTCCAAAAATGCATTAGAAAATTTTTTTTCGAATTTTTATGCCAAACGCCCGGAAATTTGTTTGAATCCACAAAAAAATATATGCAGTTCAAAAAAAAAAAAAATAATATCTAGAGGTCGCGCAAGCCCCATGAGGTTTAAAACGTATTTTCCGTAAGAAAAAAAGACGTTTTCGTATATTTTATTCAGAATTCTCAATACTTGGTGAATCGAGTTGGAAATACACCATTTCTCTCCAAAATTAGTCGAAGAATGCGAATAAAATATTACTTTTCAAATATCACCCCCATAAGTCTGTTTTATAGAGTTCCTAAAAACCCCCATAAGTGAAAAAATGGATTTTTCGAGTTTTTGGTGCTAATTATGATTTTTTTGTAGTTTTCTAACGTAGATTGTTTCAAATACATGAAATACTACTTTATACTGATGATAAAATGTTTATTCGAATTGTTTAAACAAGTTATTATGGTATTTAGCAAGTTCCTCTCAAAAAAGGGTTATAAAGACAAGGTTTTTTCTGAATTTTTCAACCTGTTTTCAACGTTTCAGTTAAAGTGACGTGATGATCAATTAAACTTAAAGAAAATAATTGTTTAAATAATTTTTTTAATTATAACAATATTCTCTTAGAATACTGTTACGAAGTTGCGGGTTTTTCAAAAATTTTCAACTTTTTGTCCACTTTTCACTTAAAGTAAGTAATTATTTTATTTTATTTACCAAAGATAATTGTTTAGACAAATTGTAAATGTTTATAGCTATCTTCTTCCAGATTAATACTGTATAGCTGCGACTTTTTCCTGACATTTTTAACTTTTGATAATTAATTCATGTTGAAAAAATAATTGTTTAAGCAATTCATCATCATTGCTTATAATATTCTCTTTGTTTAATGACAGAAACTTGCGGTTTTTTCTGAAATTTTTAACTTTTTACCCACTTTTCACTTGAAGTGAGTTAATACATAATTCGATTTACAAAAATAATTTTTTCAACAAATTATTATTGTTTATGGCTATCCTCTCTTAGATTCGTGCTAAAAAGTTTCGGTTCTTTCTGAAATGTTTAACTTCCCTTTACCGTTTTAGTTATGAACAAATAGTAAATAAGCATTAGAGAGAGAAATCTGAATTCATTCAGTGAAATTTGAATTTCGAATTTCCTACTATAGTTATGGATCTTCACCCCAAAAATTGAATTTTTAAGAAAGTAGTTCAACTTCCAACCAAAGAGTTGAATTTTCGACTTAAAAATATAAATTTTTAATCCAGTAGTAGTAGAAGTAGTAGTATATTCAAACTCTCCCTTTTACGGGTTTGAGGGCCTCCGTTCCCTTTACAAATGTTTACAATTCATCCTTAGTCTATCTTAATCACTATTTACATTACAATGTTTCGCCTTATTCTAACAACAATCCTTAAACTATATTAAATATATAAAAAAGATAAGGAAAGAAAAGAGCGATCTTCCAGGGTTTCCGTTCTATTCTATTCTAAATAAAAAACAATCTAATCTACTCAACAATTAAATCAATTCAATCTTATTGAATTTCATTTAAATTCCATTCAGTGCGAAGTTGAACCTATCAGAAAAAACCACAACTTTCTAGCACTTATCTAAAAGGAAATGGTTATAAACAATAATCAATTGTTTAAATAAGCATGTTTGTTAACTCGCATTAGTTATTACCTCTCTAAGTGAAAAGTGGACAAAAAGCTTAAGAGTTAAGAAAAAACCGCAACTTTTTAGCAGTAATCTAAGAGAAGAGAGCCATAAACAATAAGAAATTGTTTAAACAATTATTTTTGTTGGATGAAATTAAATAATAACTCACTTCAAGTGAAAAGTGGGCAGAAAAATAAAAATTTTAGACAGAACTGCAAGTTTCAATCATTAAGCAAAGAAAATGTTATAGCCCGTGATAATAAATTGTTTAAACGATTATTTTTGCTGAAATAAATTGAATAATTACTCACTTTAAATGAAAAGTGGACAAAAAGTTTAAAATTTCTGAAAAACCGCAACTTTTTAGCATTATTCTAAGAGAATATTGTTATAATTATTAACAAATTGTTTGAACAATTTTTTTGTCAACTTTTATTGATTATTACCTCGCTTTAACTGGAACGTTGAAAATAAGTTGAAAAATTCAGAAAAACCTTGACGTTCTACCCCTTTTCTAAGAGAGAGTTGCTAAAAACAATAATAAATTGTTCAAACAATTCAAATAAGCATCCAATTATCATTCTGAAGTATTGTTTTGTGTATTTGAAACAATCTGCCTAGAAAAAACATCGAGAAAATTATAATTAGCGCGAAAAACTCGAAAAACCCATTTTTTCACGTATGGGGTTTTTTTGGGCCCCTATAAAATAGACTTAAAATAAACCCTTAAATAGACTTATATTCGAAAAGTAATATTTGATTCGCATTCTGTGACTGATTGTGAAGAAAAATGTCGAATTTTGAAATTGATTCATCTAATATTGAGAATTCTGAATAAAATGTACAAAAACGTATTTTTTCTTATGGAAAAGACGTGAAAAAACTTCACAGGGCTTGCGCTACCTCTAAATATTTTTCTTTGTGTATTTGAAAAAATTTCCGGGCGTTCTGCATGGAAATTTGAATAAAAATCTGCCCGCTGCGCGGGCACATTCTCATAGCGCGCTGCGCGCGCGGCTCGCAAGTTTGAGCGCGCCTAGGGC
>WSXT02134409.1:0-10623 GCA_011762715.2 Neuroterus valhalla
TTATAAGCGCGTTGAAATTTCGTGCAAATAAAGGACGAACTTCGGTGCTACTTTCGCTAGACAGTTCTCTCCGTGTGTTGATCGCATCGAAAAACTTTGAGCACAAAAAGGGTAAAGTTTGAAATTTACAACTTTTCTTTCAATAATCGCGAGCTTTTGCGGTTCATATTTTGGGCGTTAGAGGGCGCCGAAGTTACCAATAGTATATTGCCCCGAGTTGCGCATACGATTTTTCATAAGACCGATAATCGAGAAGTTGATTTGAGACCCGCTGTAGCGGGTCGAAAAGCAACTTTTTGATTGAGGTATGATGAAAAAATGGACTCTATGCCATTTTTTGCCCGTAAGATTTGGAGCACCCATTTCGATACAGTGTATTTAACGGCTAAGGACTTATATCAAAGATGATATTTTTGCTTATATATGCTTCAAAGAATAATAATCATTAATAAGTATTCCACTTCCATTAAATTGTAAAATAAGACGATTTAAATATAAATTTGAAAAAAAGTATAATAATAATCCATAATTGCAAATGAAAACCTCTTTTCGAACAAATATGAAATTATGGAATGATTTTTCGAAACATCACTCACAATTTTTTGAAGCTTAGAATACAGTGAGTTTTTATCATAGAGATATTATAGATAGAGGAGGCAAGCCAGCACACAACGCGGCATCGGGGAAAAAAGAGACAGAAGGATGGGACCAAAAGAGACAGCGAGAGCCGTGGGTTACTGGTGTCTCTCTTTAACATATGCGCTATAGACAGAGATAGCCTAGACCCAATAATTTTTGCTATAGTTTGTCTGCGGACACGTCCACTTACACGAGAGTCTATGGCTTGTCTCCTCTATCTATAATATCTCTATGGTTTTTATACGATAGTTTTTGAATACGGTGGGGTCAGTATACCCCATACAGCCTTAACGGCCTTAACGATATTCCAGAAAGAATATTGCTGCTTGAAGGGTTTACTTTTCGTCCAATAGTTGGTAACAAAATAGTGTAGTTACCGACTGTCGATACTATCTTAACAGATAAATGTTGAAGAAATTATTTAGAGAAATCACTTGATTGCGTTTAATAATATAATCGCGATGATTTGCAGTAAACAAACTAGTGCATCTGATGTCAAACCTAGCAAAAACGCCAAATCTGCCGTTATTTTGAAGATTTGAGTTCGCAATGAAAAAATATGGAGGAAACAAAATTCTCCTAGCAGAAAAATCGTAATAATTTTCGTAAGTATGGTCCGGTAGACGGTAGTTGTTTTCCTAACCTTTGGTTAGCTTCATCTAATCATGGTTTTTCATTAATCGGCAATAATTATACATTTTTAGAAGGTACTTGGTTACTTGGAATGGTTACAAGTGCCAGTTCATAATTCGTTCACTGTCCTGGACTCCTTTACTCTGCATCCAGGATCCAGGTAGTCCTCAGGGATGAGTATTAATTATCGTGATGACGATGTGGAGTTCCCCGTTCCTGGTTGAATTTGGATGGAGATTTCTCTCCAGCTCTATATTCTCTTCTTCCCTATACTGTCTCTATTTCTCTAGAGATAAGGTTCCTCTAATAACGTAGTAACAGGAAATTCCTATAGGACCTCTCTAATAATGTTTTACGTTTCTGGGAATGGTTCTGATTTAAATCCAGAAGAATAATATTCCCACCATTCGTCTTTCATGGGAAATTCAAACCCAATCTCTTATGAGGTCGTTCGAAAACTACCTCACAGTTTTTTGAAAATTTTGTGCCCAAGTAACAAATAATAATAGAGCAATACAATCATTCAATTTAAATTAATGTGTGCCAAAATATAGTACTTTTCAACAAAATAGTAGAATTTTTAACCAAATATTTGACTCTTCAAGCAGGAGAGAGAAATTTTCAACAAATAGTTGGATCTTTAAACTAAAGAAACGGTTTTTCCAGGAAAGAGTTGATTTTTCAACAAAGGAAGTTGTATATTAATGATTGGTGAATTTTCAAATAAGTAGTTTAATTTTGAGATATATTTTTGAACAATTAGTTGAGTTTTTATCTGAAAAGCATAATTTTTCAACCAAAAATAGAATATATGAATTTCCAATTTAAGAGATTTTTTTTATTGCGGAAAAAAGATTTTTTAACTAGTTGAGTTAAAAACTAAAACAGATGACTTGAAGAAAATAATTGAATATTCAACCAAATAAATGAAATTCCAACAAAAGGAGATGAATTTCCTACCAAAGGACAAATTTTTTTTCAAATTGTTCAATTTCGGACGAAAATATGATTTTGCCAAATAATTATTCAAAAAACTAGTTAACTGAACTTCCAACAAAGTGGATGAATTCCGAACCTGCAAAGATGCATTTTTAACCAAATAGTTGATTCTTCCAACCAAAAGTTTGGAGCTCACAACAAAAAGAATGATTTGTCAACAAATGGTTAATTTCCTAACAAAATAGTTGATGTCCTAACATCAAGAGGTCTTTTTCAATCAAATAGTCAAGATTCCAAACAGAAAAAGATTACCTATTCAACCAAATACAGTTGCGTTTTTATCAAAACTTTAATTCATTTTCAGTTTCTCTAAAAAGTACGATTTTTTGACAAAACTGTTTAATTTTTTACCAAAAAGGTTGAATGAAATAAAGCTTCAATCTGAAAGAAAACCGTTAAGCTACCATCAAAATGATTACATTTTTAACTACATAGCTGAATTTTCAACTCAATTGTTCAATTCTCAACTAAGAAAATTAATTTTATACTAAAAAGAGAAATTTTCAAAAGTTGGCTTTAGAAAAAAAATTAAACTTTCAGCATTTAGATTTCATTCAATTTCTGGAGAAAGGATGATTCTTCGACAAAACACTTAAATTTTCAACCAATAATATGACTTTAACAAAATAGTTCGATTTTCAATACAATAATTTGACTTCCAGCAAAATATAAGAATTTCAAACCACACAAATAAATTTTTTACCAAATTACTAAATTTCAAACCTGAGGACTAATTTCTTCTTACAAGCAGATTGATGTTCTAAAAAAAAAAAAAAATTTGAACGAAATACGTGAATTTTTGACAAAAGAAACGAATTTTTATACGAAGGGTTGAATTTTAATAATCAATGAATTTGAAAATAAGTAGTTCAATTTTTGAGGAATACATTTTTAACCTTCTAGTTGAGAAATTATCGTTATGAAATAGAAATTGAATTATTTCGTATAAAATTCACATATTATGTTGAAACATCGATTTTTTGGTAGTAAATTCTGCTTTTCTTCCAAGCTATTTTTTTGTTTCAAAATTCTCCTTTACGGTTAAAAATTAAAAATTGCTTTTTATGCTAAGAATGGTACTATTGCATTTTTGGTTAGGAATTATTATTTTAATTGTTCAAAATGATACCATTTTATTTAAAAATTGTATCTTTGGTTGAGGATTAGATATTGGTCAAAAATTCAAATATCCTAGTTGGACGTTCATCATTTGAGTTCATAATTCGCCTTTCTGGATTAAAATACTGCAGTTGAACATTTACTGTTTTATAGGAAAATTTATTATTTGGCTTGAAAATGTAACAATTTGTTTGAAACTTAGTTGTTTTTCTTGTTAAAAGGTTTTTTATTTGTTGCAAGTCATTTTTTTTTTAGATAAAAACCTTACTCAATTCAATTATAAATTTCATAGTTGTAGTTAAAAATTCATTTGTTTGGTTGAACATAAACTTTAGTTATCTTAAATTCGAGTATCAAGATCTTGGTTGACATTTTATCTTTTTTAGTTAGAATTAATTCATCTGAAATTCTCAACTCTTCCAAATGAAGATTCTTTGTTCTAGATTCTAGTTAAAAACTCTTATGTTTGGTTTGAAATTGAATTTTCGAACCAAGCATGTTACTGTTACAATTTCGGTTAGAACTAATTTTTTTTTCAGGTCGGAATTCAACTATCATTTATTTTTTAACTATTTTGTTAAAAAATTGTACTTTCCAGTAGAAAATATATCTTTCTATTTGTGAATAAATCTTTTTGTTTGAATATTTACCTTCATGGTTGGAAATTGAAGTGCTCCAACTAAATAATTATTATTTTAATTCAAAATTCGTCTTCTTAGTTTGAAACTCGTTGGAACGTAATCTTTCAAGTTGAAAACTCATTTATTCCAATTTAGATTAGGAAAAATGTTTTTTGGAAGAAAACTCAACCATTTGGTTTCGACCAAATGGTTGAGTTTTCTGAGAAAAATTGTTTTTCTTTGTGATAGCAAATCAATCTACTTGATTAAAAATTATTCTTTTTTTGTTGGAATTTCATCTTTTTTGTTGAATATCCAATTATTCTGTTTTTCCATTCAATTATTTTGTTTAAATTGAGAAATTGAATTCAAATTTCCTGTCGAAAATTTTTATTTTCGTCGAAAATTAAACCTTTTTGTTCCTAATTTGGCCTTTTGGTGAAGAATTATTGTTCTCGGTTTGAACACAACTATTCGGCTGAAAATCCATCTATTTTGTTGAAATTCTATTCATTTTCTTGATAATTTAACTATCTTTCTGAAGTTATCTTTTTGAGTCAAAAATTAAACTGTTTGATTAAAAATCCATCTATTTTGGTTCAATTCAACTCGTTGAAAATGCTTTTCCTTTGGTGGAAAGTTATATTCCAAGTTGAAAATTTAACTATTCGATTTTTTGTTGAAAAAAATTTTTTTCCAGAAGCAAACTCGGCCTATTTTGCTGAAAATTTGGCCTCTTAGTAGAAAATTGTCATTCTATTGGAAAATTAGCCTTGCTTGGTAAGCATGAATTTTCCTAATGATAATATGAATGTTTTCGGTTGAATCCCTTCGAAATCTGGACCATTTGGTTACAAATTCCACTATTCTGTAGAAAATTTAAGTCTTCTTTTGGAAATTCCTCCTTTTAGATTAGGAAATAAATTTGTCGGTTCAAAAATTCAACTATTTGGTTACAAATGCGCCTTTGGAGGTACAAAATATACTTTTTTTTATAAAAAGTTTAATTATTTTGTTTTTTATCGAATTATCTCGTTGAAGTGATCTTTTTTGACGAAAATTCAACTGTTTTGTCACAAATTTGTCCTGTTGGCAGAAAATTTATTCTTCTTGGTTACGAATTCAACTATTCTGTTAAAGTTATAATTTTTTGTCAAAAATTCGTCCTTTCGATATAAGATTATACTCGTTGGTTGGAATTTTAACCATTAGGTTCAGAATCCAGTTATGTGGTTCAATATTTATCTATTTTTTTTAAGTTTGATTATTTTATAAAACGCAATTGTTATTTAAAAGTCATCTGTTTTTTTTATTCAACTGATGAAAATTATCCTCTTCCCGTTGAAAACAAATCTTTTCAATTGAAAATTAGACTATTTCATTTTTTATTGGAAAATTATGATTTTAATTTAAAAATTCAACCGTTTGGTCGAAAATTCGTGTATTTTTTTAAAAGTTTAATTTATTTCTCACAAATTCAATCATCTTGTAGAAGTCATTTCCTTCATTCAGAAACTCAACTATTTTATTGGAAATGCATCTTTGAAGGACAAAAATTTATCTGTTCTGTTACAAAACTGATTATTCAGTTTTTTTAATCAATGACCTGGTTAAAGTCATCTTTTTTGGTGGGAAATTATGTTTTGTTAAAAATTTCTCCTCTCGGTAGAAAATGAATCTGATTGATTGTGGATCCGACTGTTTTTTTCGAAATTTGGTTTTATTTTGATGTTCTGAAATTTTCCATTTTTAACCGATTTTTGAATTACAACCGAAAAAACAGGAAACATTTTTGATAAATTTCATTGTCATCAACTATGAGGAAGCATTCTCGTTAAAAGTTTAAGTGGCCTAAATAATGAAATAATTTTATGATGTTCCTGATTGCTTAAAAAGTTCGCAAGCGCCACAATATCCAGTCACAATCTGAATAAAAAATTGTTATATTCTTCAATGGTCTTTAACTATAACTATAAATCATATAATAAAAGATCAAAATCTGAATCAACTGCAGAAAGAATTTTATTTCCCTCTGTAAAAAGATAATAAATCGTCCATTAAACTTCATTGAACGATGGAATCCATTAAATATTTTATTTCAACTCCCTTAATATTCACACTTAACGGACCAATTGTAAATTTCTCCGCCTCCGGAGTCACGAATTGAGGAAGTTGGGAAGATAGTCTCCTGATGCAAAAGTGTCCAATGAATTTCCAAGAGAAATGTTCCTAATATCCGTAAAAACGACTTTGAAATCGCTTTTCTACGTCAGAAGTAATTTCAAAGACCTTTATTATGTATAAACTACTGCCGTCGAGTACTCAGTACAACCTCTTATAATTTTAGGAGACGAGTGTAGTAAAAGCTCCATGGTAATCAAGAAATTCAGTTTCAGATTACTTCTGCGTGTAAACTTGAATTATTTATTATTTTAATCCATTTCAGATTTTCATTCTAACTAAAAATTCCTGTTACCGACATTGAGAATGATCCAAAGCTGCAGGGGTTTGTGTCCACGCTAAGCTTCTGGAATGTTCTTGATAACGCCATATGAACACAGTGGAAAATGCGAGGATCGATAAAAATATGACCTTCAAATTCTTGTATGTGATAATGTATAACCTTCCAATTGTTTCCGCCGACTTAGTTTTCGAAATTGCGAAATATCGTTATATGTCATCATGAAGAACATCCTAGAAGCTTAGCACGGATGGGGACGGTGACTGACACTTGCGGCCGCTAGGATCGCTAGGGAGCGTGGAGACATAACAGACTGCGGCGTCGTCTGCAGTCGTCTGATATACGCATATATTGCAGTGTTGACGTTTATTTTGAATCAAGTTTGAACATCGACATATGAACTGGACCGCTTCGCAGTGGGCCAAAATCCCGAAAAGCTGGCCAAAAGTGAAGAAAAAAGGATATTTTTTTACCTTTTTTTTTTACCAATAAGTGTTCTTGAGGATTCTAGTGACTTTATTTTTCAATCCAAAAAATTTCATCGCAGAGAGTTGACTTTGCAGTACGGTGCAAAGTTGACTACTTCTGCGCGCAGATGGATGCACTTCGAAATACCTTAAACGTTTGTGAGAATAAACAGTGTTCATTGATGACTTACGCATCTATTCAAGTTCTTGAAACAAGTTTTGCAGCCTCTACTAATATGTCATACCGGAGTGTAGTTACAAAATAAAAATCGTTTGCGTATTCATTTATAAATAGTATTGAAAGTGTAGAATAATTCACCTCGATGAACAGTAAAACATTACCTTCTACCAAGGCTGAAAGTGTATTGTTCATAAGTTTTCTTACTGAAATATTTGTGAAAAGTATTTCACGAACATATTCGAGTAAAATTTGAAAAAATGCAGCTGCAGATAGCTGCATATTCGGCCCCTAAATTGAATTTCTTGTTCGAACGCTCCAATAAGATGCGACCAGACGCGACGCATCTCATCTGATCTCAGCTCACGACTAGGATTCAACTTGCTCCATAGTGCAGTCTACTCTCAAACTCCATTCATTCCGAAAAATTGTTAATAAAATATAAGTGAGTGCTTCGACATCTTTTTTGGAGTGCATCGAAATTTTCACGTTCCTTTTTTGTTGGAAAACAACCGAAAAAATGGGATCTTCGAAGAAAGTGAATCAAATTCATTTGATCTCCTAATTTATGTTCCACGCAGAGCGTTAATTTTTCTAAAGTAATTACACTGCACTAGGCTGAAAGACTTTTTTTCAATCAAACTAGGTCACCAGTGTGTCATTCTAGCTTGAGTTCGCTGAATTCAAGCTCGGTGACAGCAATTTTTCTGAATTGTCTTTAGTTTTTGAAATATTTAATTCTTAAAAATCCAGGGCCTTAAACCAACAGGAAACATTTTCTGTTGCATTTTCTACCAACATTTTAATTTCATTTTATTTAATAACTATATTTCCGATAAGGTTACACTGAAGCTTCAGAGGAATAATATCCCTAAATATTTCATAAGTTGATTCTTTACATGAAATAGAATAGTGTTTATTTTCGATTTATATATTTGTCATATAAAACAATGTGGAATATTTAATCCATATCCAAATTATTAAAAAGAAATTTGTATATTGAAGGCCTCAGAACCTGCAACTCAAAAAATTCAATATCCGAGAAATTGACGCTTATTCGGGAAAGTGAGTAGCAATATTGATTTTGACGTACTTAAATTATAATAAAAAACAGGGGCCTTAGTTTGACGGTTTTTTCAACTAGCAGAGCGTTTTTTATAATTTCAACTATATAAAATTTTGCAGAATTTAGGGAAAATTTATAATCATAAAAATTTTAAGAAACTGTAAAAAAGGACGAAGGAGAATAAAAAGTTATTATCTAATCCATCTGAATTCAAGATGCCTTAAAAATTGACTTATTTCACTCCTTTTCATTATTAAGTAAATTAAGTACTATAATATTCGGAAATATCTTTAAATAATGATGTAATTACATTCTTTTTGTTTTTGACTTCGGATTCGTAACGACCGAGTTTGGGAATCCCCTTATACCAATTTGGAAAGGATATAAAAATTGATTAGGCACACTCGACCACCACATTGGATCCGCCATTTTGTAATTAGAAATTTTGATTTCAGATTCGTAATCAGCGACCACAAAAACCCCCTTATATCAATTTGGGATTGAATCAAAAATTTATTCAGCATACTTGGCTGCCATTTTGGATGCGCCATTTTGTTTTTGGAAATTTCGACTTTACATACGTGATAAGCAACCCTGAAAACCCCCATATACTAATTTGGAAAAAAAAGAAAATTTATTTAACATACTCGTCCACCATATTGAATCCGCCATTTTGTTTTTGAAATTTTTGACACTGGATTCGTAATTAGCGAACTCAAAAATTCCTGAGTCAGAAAACTTGGCCCATTTTATGAACATTTTCTACTTTTGGCCAGCTTTTTGGGATTCTGGCCCACTGCGCGCTCGTCTGGATGCGCAAACTCGAACTTAGTGGAAAGAAAGGAGATAGTGTTCTATCCATTGCGCGCAGTGATGGTACTAGCCTTTTCGTGAGCCCCGTTTCATTATTCACACTTCCCAGAATCTATTTTCCCGGCAAATAATTTCCGAGAAATGAGAAATTATTTTTGCGGAAAAATATATTTAGCATTGGGTGAAGATGCACGTGTATGCTTGAACGTGTCTTTTTATATAGAATAATTATCATCACCCTGTTCGTTCATATTCCATTTTTATATTTCCAATGTTCAAAATTTGGAAATATTTCATGAAATTTTCAAAATTAAAGTTTCTTATTTCATTTAGACCAAAATTTTTCATTAAAACTTACATATTTTATCTAATTGGCAAATATTTGATGCATTGTTACCAAAACACTAATACATTACCTATACATACACTTTTTCGGTTAAATTTGTATGTCATTAATTAATTTTCTAAGCGGAATTAACACTGTATATAAGCATAGGTTTTCATGCGAAATAAATAAGACAAGCTGAATTTAATTTAGGAAATGTAGCAACATATAAAATACGAAAGCGGTGAAATATAATTGAGAAAAAAAAATTTGGGATTAAAAAATTGTTAGCTTACATTTTCAATGCAACTGAGTTGGGGTTTTTGAATTTATTAAAATTATGAAGGGACAAATATATTAATGCATACGAAAGCATCTCTATAAATCATCGACATATGAATATTATAAGTCGATGCTGTGAATAAATGTTTCTCCAGGTTATGGCGTCAAGTCAAAAATAATATATATATATATATTCACCTGTAAAATGAACGCCCGTCGCCCACGTCGCTTCGCGTTCGACAAACAAAACACATGTTATTCGGATTATTTAGATTGAAAACTTGAAACGAGCTTAAGCCGTCAAAACCGAGGCTCAGTGTCCCCATTAAGGGGTCCCGCGAACTAGTTATACAGGACTGAGCCAAAGCTCAGAGCCAATAAGAAAAAGCAAGACGGAGACAACCGAGGAATCTTCCTATGTCTCTTCTTTTCTACTCCAAAGTAGATGCGTGGTGGACATGAGCGGTCCAGTTTATATGTCGATGAGTTTGAAGCATTAATTTTTAAACGCCAGGTATGTGTGTGGCATTTGAGTATAAGAATAAAAGCGAACATTGCTTCTCGAATGATGAAAATCTAAGGAAAAAGTGGATAATAGCCATTAAATGGGAAAGTTTCAGTCCGAATTCAGCGTCGCGGTTGTGCTCGACACACTTCACCACGGAGGATTATTACACCAAAGGTTTTCATTCAGGTAAATTTTTTTGATTAAATAGAATAAATAATAAAAGAAGAGACAATTTTCTTCATTATTTCCACTCAAGATTTTTTTGTGACTCCTTTGCCACAAGTATAAAATCAAAACAAGAGTCCCTAACCTTTAAACAACGATCTGTCAAATCGCTTTTCTCCGTCGACTCTCAGTTTTACAATATTTGTCACACAATTTGTCCTTTTTTTAGTCTATTTACCATGCCATATTAAAAATAAACATTGTAATTTCATATTGATTTTGTTTAGCATAATCGATCAACCCAAAGAAAAAGATAGATCCATCGGATCCATCAAACTCGTCACCGGC